>CM064500.1:12348965-12368965 GCA_032716605.1 Paralithodes platypus
CCATTCACATAGGCATAGCCTACGTGAGTTGCAGTTGGGATGTGTGTACATGCTTAGATTGATATGCAGGATTCGAAGTTGCATAATAAATCGTAGGCAGTGTCCACCATTCTTTAACTGCCCTCGTGGTGCGATGCATAAGGTGTTGATTTTCGGTGTGAGCATCCTGGATTCGAATCCACGGACTGCCACATGTGTTTGTAAATTTCATTAATCGATTTTAGGAGTATAGTTGGTTGTTGGAAGGAACATAATAATTGATATTGGTTCAGGGGTAATTTATCGAGAGGACTTCCCTAGTGGTTAAGGCCCCATTAATTGCTCTTTCCATTCACATATGCATAGCCTACGTGAGTTGCAGTTGGGATGTGTGTACATGCTTAGATTGATATGCAGGATTCGAAGTTGCATAATAAATCGTAGGCAGTGTCCACCATTCTTTAACTGCCTACGTGGTGCGATGCATAAGGTGTTGATTTTCGGTGTGAGCATCCTGGATTCGAATCCACGGACTGCCACATGTTTTTGTAAAATTTCATTAATCGATTTTAGGAGTATAGTTGGTTGTTGGAAGGAACATAATAATTGATATTGGTTCAGGGGTAATTTATCGAGAGGACTTCCCTAGTGGTTAAGGCCCCATTAATTGCTCTTTCCATTCACATATGCATAGCCTACGTGAGTTGCAGTTGGGATGTGTGTACATGCTTAGATTGATATGCAGGATTCGAAGTTGCATAATAAATCGTAGGCAGTGTCCACCATTCTTTAACTGCCTACGTGGTGCGATGCATAAGGTGTTGATTTTCGGTGTGAGCATCCTGGATTCGAGTCCACGGACTGCCACATGTGTTTGTAAATTTCATTAATCGATTTTAGGAGTATAGTTGGTTGTTGGAAGGAACATAATAATTAATATATTTTAATGTTTTATGTGAAGAACCATTGTAAAATTGGAAAATAGATATTCTGATTCTCTCTCTCTCTCTCTCTCCACCTTGCTGTCTGTTCCTCTCCCTCCCCCGCTCTCTCTCTCTCTCTCTCTCCACCTTGCTGTCTGTTCCTCTCCCTCCCCCGCTCTCTCTCTCTCTCTCTCCACCTTGCAGTCTGTTCCTCTCCCTCCCCCGCTCTCTCTCTCTCTCTCTCTCTCTCTCTCTCTCTCCACCTTGCTGTCTGTTCCTCTCCCTCCCAAGCTCTCTCTCTCTCTCCACCTTGCCGTCTGTTCCTCTCCCCCCCCTCTCTCTCTCTCCAGCTTGCTGTCTATTCCTCTCCCTCCCCCCCCTCTCTCTCTCTCTCTCTCTCTCTCTCTCTCTCTCTCTCTCTCCACCTTGTTGTTTGTTCCTCTCCCTCCCCCCCCTCTCTCTCTCTCTCTCTCCACCTTGCTGTCTGTTCCTCTCCCTCCCCCGCTCTCCATCTCTCCACCTTGCTGTCTGTTCCTCTCCCTACCGTCCCCCCCCTCTCTCTATCTCTCCACCTTGCTGTCTGTTCCTCTCCCTACCGTCCCCCCCTCTCTCTATCTCTCCACCTTGCTGTCTGTTCCTCTCCCTACCGTCCCCTCCCCTCTCTCTCTCTCTCTCCTCCTTGGTGTCTGTTCCTCTCCCTACCGTTCCCCCCCCCCCTCTCTCTCTATCTCTCCACCTTGCTGTCTGTTCCTCTCCCTACCGTCCCCCCCTCTCTCTATCTCTCCACCTTGCTGTCTGTCCCTCTCCCTACCGTCCCCCCCCCTCTCTCTATCTCTCCACCTTGCTGTCTGTTCCTCTCCCTACCGTCCCCCCCCCTCTCTCTCTATCTCTCCACCTTGCTGTCTGTTCCTCTCCCTACCGTCCCCCCCCCCCTCTCTCTCTATCTCTCCACCTTGCTATCTGTTCCTCTCCCTAACCGTCCCCCCCCCCCTCTCTCTCTATCTCTCCACCTTGCTGTCTGTTCCTCTCCCTACCGACCCCCCCCCCTCTCTCTCTATCTCCCACCTTGCTGTCTGTTTTCCTCTCCCTACCGTCCCCCCCTCTCTCTCTATCTCTCCACCTTGCTGTCTGTTCCTCTCCCTACCGTCCCCCCCCCTCTCTCTCTCCCTCTCCACCTTGCTGTCTGTTCCTCTCCCTACCGTCCCCCCCCCCTCTCTCTCTACCTAGCTTTCTGTTCCACTCCCTACCCACCCTCTCTCTCTCTATCTACCTAGCTTTCTGTTCCTCTCCCTCTCTCTACCTCCCTCTCTTTCTTCCACCCCCTCTCTCTTTTCAGCTTGCACCACCCCTCCCTCCTCTCTCTCTCATATAGAATATATATACGATTTAAGAAATGCCAATTTACACAACATAATTTGTATATCCTTATAATATACAAATGTCCTTAAGGGGAGATCTCCACTTGAGGGATTTTTTTCTTGACCCCCTTCTCCCTCATGTTTAGCCCCATCGCTTTTTATATTATAAAACGTTTGCCCTATTAGTTTAGCGATTTTAAGAACTTTCACCCCATATTAAGACCTTTCGTGCAATTCAGGTGTCGATTTTATCTTGAGGAGCGATAGCGAGCCTGTATTTAAGTAGGAGCCGCTCCTGAAAAATGTACAAATTTATCTGGAAGGAGGGTCTTGGGTATATGTTCAAAACTTGATGGAGGTCTAGGGAACAAACAAGAAACAAATATAAACTACTATGGAACTATGCGTAGACAATAGAATAACCTTCCCTTAAGGGGCGATGGCCCGGTTTTCTGGACCACTTTCTCCCTCATGTTTAGCCCCATTAGTTTTCAGACGTTAAGATGTTTGCCCCATTAGTTAGTCGATTTTAAGACCTTTCGCCCCATTTCTTCGTCAATATTTAGACCTTTCGTGCTATTTAGGTGTCGATTTTTTCCCTGGCGAACGATAGTGAGCCTGTAATGTTGGAAGAATCGGCCTTCGGCCGGGACATTTTTCAATAAAAAAAATAATCTAGAAGGGGGATCTAATGGATGTGTTGTTTACATTTGATGAAGGTCTAGGGAGGAAACTAGAAAAATATTGAATACATGCAAAAATCGCCCAAAAAGTGAACCATCTCCCCTTAACCCTCCGGACCCGGGGGCCTTCATATGAGGCGATCGTCGTGTCCGGGGGTATTCCTGAAAAATGGCTAAGTTCACAGTTTGATATCTACTGATTGAGACCACCTAGAGCAGTCAACTAAATTGCATAGTGTAGAACCAACCTTCGTCTGTAGAATGGCGTTGAGTTGACATCGCTACGACAAGTGGTTGCCGAGATATGATGATGGGAATGGAGGTAATTTTCCGCGTATTTTCACCTGTGTCCGAACGCTTCGCCGCGGCCCTGGCTAGCACGCACTAAGTCACTCGTCGCTCCCGTGGCTTTTGTACCGGTACACGATATTATGTATTTATGGAGATAATGTGATATTATTGTGTCATTTATTACTTGTTCAACCATTATTTGAGTTATATGAAATTTGATATAACATATTTTCGGCGCTTTCACTGTTATTGTAATATTATTGTGTCACTTTCACTGTTATTGTAATATTATTGTGTCACTTTCACTTTTATTACTCTTCTTGTTATGAATTATTGTCACTCTCAATGTTATTATTAAGTTATTATTACTTCTTATACATTTTGTGTCACTTTCACTTACTAGGTTTAGAGGCTAGGCTAGGCTAGGCTAGGCTAGGCTACGCAAGCGTACAGTACCGTACGCCGTACGGTATCGTATTTGACACTATCGTATCGTATTTTGACACTATCGTATTTGACACCACACCCTATCCTAATCCACTCCAACCCCCATCTCCTGCTCCCCAATCCCCACCCCCACCTCACCCATCCCAACCCCCAGCCCCTCCCTCACCCTCACCCCCACCCCCTCCTCGTGCAGCAGCACCCAACATACATCGTGCACACAACATTAACATTCTTCAACTGAACATACATGGCATCAACACAAAGAAACACGAACTCTCACACTTCATCAAACAACACAACATACACATTGCCATCTTACAAGAAACAAAACTCCGCACAACACAAAAAACACCCACATTTCATAATTTCACCACCATCAGACAAGACCGGGCTGTCGGCGGGGGCGGTGGACTCATCACCCTGGTACACAAAGAAATATCATACATAGTAACAAGTGTACAAACCAAATCCCTCCTCCCCCCAAATGATAACACAACAGAAATACAATCAATTAAAATACGCACTGGCAACAACTCCAACATAACCATCATAAACACATACATCCCTCCCCAAACATCCCCTACAGTACCAAATGAATACAGACCACACTTACAACACATCACAAACACCCCACACACCCCACACATCATCCTGGGTGGTGACTTCAACGCCAAGACGTCGGCCTGGTTTGTCGACAACCCCGACACAGACAGAGGGCTGGTACTACAAAACCAAACCGATAACCTCATCATCCTTAACGATATCCATCAACATACCCATATTCCTCACCAAGCCCTCTATAACCCATCATCTCCAGACATCACCTTTTGCTCCCAGAACTCGCCCCCACAACATCCTGGAGGGTGGTCAGAACCTTAGGCTCTGACCACCTCCCGATCATTATCACCACCAAAACCAGACTCACCCCCAGCTAGCCACAAACACACATACACCAATTATAAAAGAGCTAACTGGGAAGCATTCACAAATGAGACAGAACAACACTTCACAACTCTAAACAGCACACCCATCACTAACATCAACAATGCTGTACACATACTCAATAAAACTATCCAAAACGCTGACAAGAAACACATTCCAAGAGGTAACAGAAAAGACACAACCCCAACTTCACACCAGAAATTCAAAACCTCATCAGACAACGCGACATACTGAAACACTCCCCAGCACCCCACACACAAGACATCACAGAACAAATTCAAGCACTCAACACCCAAACTAACAACAAAATACAAGAACAACAAAAACTAAATTGGAATAACTTCCTACAAACACTTGATCACAAAACAAACCCCAAAAAACTCTACAAAACACTAAACAGCATCACACTTTCCAACAGCAACACAACACAATCACATGCTGCAATCACAACAACAGACTCTACTCCTTCATGTAAACAACAAGCAAACACTCTCATCAATCACTTTTCACATGTCAGCCACCTAAAACCTCACAAAGACGACCGACGTGTCATCCGACGTAAGAGACAATTCCCCACAGACCCTGACTATACACCCTTCACCAATCACCAGACAAAGCATATCATCAACAATCTCAAGCACTCACCCGCATAGACAACATAAGCAACATACACCTCAGACACCTGGGACCACAAGGCATACAAGCACTCACTAACATATCAAACTACAGCTATTCACACAACACAATACCAGACATTTGGAAGCATGGTATCATCATCACATTCCCCAAACCCAACAAAGACCCCACGCTACCCTCCTCGCACCGCCCCATCACACTTCTTTGCTCCCCCTCCAAAGTCATGGAACGCCTAGTATTACAACTAATTACATCTGACCTACCCCTAGCTCCAACACAACATGGCTTTAGGCCACTGCACTCCACAAACACTCTTCTCACAGACCTTACACAAAGAGCTTTCGACGGCATCAACTCAGCTAGACCACCACACAGATCACTATTAGCCACACTCGACATTAGTAAAGCCTTCGATGCCATCCCCCGCCACAATCTAACAAACAAAATCTACAACACAAACATGCACAACAACACAAAAAGGTGGCTGGCCAACTTCCTAGCAGGCAGATGTGCACACGTATCTTTTGCCGGTCAGTCATCTAAAATCAGAAACTTTCCAAACGGAGTCCCACAAGGATCTGTCCTATCGCCCGCACTCTTCAATCTGTACATGCACGATATAACTACACCCAATATGCCCCAAATAAACTTAGCCTCCTATGCAGATGACATAACACTCACATGCACACACCATGACCCAAAAAGAGCAACAGATCTCCTTCAACCCTATCTCAACACACTACATGGTTGGTGCACTACAAACAGACTTAATCTAGCCCCCGCCAAATCCACCGCAACCCTGCTCACAAGTTGGACAGGAGAACACGAATACATCCCTCAACTCACCATAAACAACACACCCCTAACACATACACACACACCCAAAATCCTAGGAGTAACATATGATACTCATATGACATTCAAACAGCACACCACAAACATGAAAAAGAAACTGACACCCAGACTTAACGCCCTCAGGTCACTTGCTCACACAAAATTTGGACACAACAAAGAAACTACCACCACAGTATATAAACAATACATAAGATCAGTGATGGAATACGCAAGCCCAGCCTGGGCTTCTAACCTAGCTGAAACACATCATAAGACCTTACAGACTATTCAAAACAAAGCCCTGAAGATCATTACAGGCTGCACAGCTACTTCACCCACAGATCACCTACATCAAGAAACCAAAATCCTCAAAGTCAAAGACCATCTGGACATGAGAGGCACTCAATTCCTGGCAGCAGCCTCCACGAACCAAGACCACCCACTAAACTACATGGCAACACACCCACAGACACCAAGAAATATCAAAACAACACCCAGCACACGGTATCACACACAATTATTGTCCTCTCTCCCTCCCTGCCCACCCCGAACCAACTTCCAGAAGCACATCCATACTCATATCTCTCACCGATCCATCCACTCACTCACAGACAACACGCAGCTGCATGCACGACCTCCCGAAATCCATCCTTCCGAATCCTCCCTTCCTCGCGAGGACAGAGTCCACCTGGCCAGGCTGAGATGCGGACACCATCCAGCTCTCCTGAGCTATCAGAAGAGACTGGATGACTCCGTTGTCGACGCCTGCCCGGGATGTAACACAGCACCCCATACCATTAAACACATCATAGAAGACTGCATTTCACACAACCACTTACGCCAACAACACAATCTACACTCAATGAGAGCTCTGTGGGAAAGCCCGGTTGTGGCCATGGCCTTTCTCAGGGACTCGGGGCTGTTCGGCCAGGCAGCTTAGGGAACACAACAACAACAACAACACTTGTAATTATTACATTTGGTTGTTTCTTTCACTTAGACATATTGTTATATTGTTTTTAGTGTCACTTTCACTTTTTACATGTTTCACTTATAAATACTTATTGAATAGTTACTCTAATATATAGTTGTTGTGTCTCTTTCACTTGCACATATTGTTATATTGCTTTGAGTGTCACTTTCACTTTTTACATGTTTCACTTATAAATACTTATTGAATAGTTACTCAAATATATAGTTGTTGTGTCTCTTTCACTTGCACATATTGTTATATTGTTTTTAGTGTCACTTTCACTTATAATAATTATAGAATTGTGTCTCATTCACTTGCACATAGTGTTTTATTGTTCTAGTGTCACTTTCACTAGTGTTCGCAGGGTCAGTGCCACTTAGAAGTTTACCAGGATGTGGAAATCATCGTGGCAAGGCGTGATGCACAGTGCTACCTGACATTCCTGGCACTGATACGACGTTTTGGTGGTTGTCTGGGGTCTTCGGGTGGTGTGGCTGCAGACATGGCACCGTTTCTGGGTCTTGCGACCAGCAGCTACTGGAAGGGCGACGATCCTGTGCTTCTTGTGGTGTTTGGAAGCGTATGTGCAGTCCATGGTGCCAGCTCCTGGCATATGTTGAGCTTGTAGGGCATCCTCAGGCACGGCATATTCCCCAATGAGATCCAGAATGAGCTGTTTCTGAAATCTCCGAAGGTTGGTGTACTTCCTGGGCATTGTGGGATTCATCAGCTTGTACAGGTTGTACGAGTTGAGCACAGACACATCCATCATGTGCAGGAAGAACTTCTTATACCACCTGCAGGAGGTCTGCAGGCAGTCGATGAAGCCGACCTGCATGTCTGACTTGTCAACCAGACGCATGTTTATGTTGTAGTCCATAACTGCGTCTGGCTTCATGTTGGGCTCCCTGGTCCTGTGGTTGACTTTGCCAGAGTCAACCAGGTTGCCCTTGAGGATGGTGCTCATCATGTTAACCTTCCTTTGGTCGTGCCAATGGATTGCCAGCATCGGACCATGTTGCTTGAGGAAGATGTCCTTCTTTTTTGTCTTTTTGGGGAATTCCGGCATGTTCTTCCTCGTCCCCCGTACTGTGCCCACAGTCTGGGTTTGCTGCCTGTTCAGGTACTTGGTGAGGATGGGGGACGTATAATAGTTGTCCGTGTAGAGTATGTGGTTCTTGTTGAAGTAGCGATCCATCATCGCCTTCACCACTGCTCCACCGAACCCTATTTCTTGATCTGCAAGAACCTCACCCTCCTTCCCACTGTAGACAATGAAGTCCAGGACATAACCCGTCTTGCAGTCACAGAGGACGAAGAGCTTGATGCCGAATCGATGTCTCTTGGAGGGTATGTACTGCCGGAAGTGAAGGTTCCCCCGGAACAGCACAAGAGACTCGTCGATCACGACCTTTTGAAAAGGCTTCAAGAATGTGGAAAACTTGGCCTTCATCATGTCGTAGAATCCCCTTATCTTCCACAGGCGGTCTGTTTGGTGTACATTGGTGTTGGTAACGAAGTGCAGGCTACCAAGTATGGTGAAGTAGCGGTCCCGGGACATGAGTTTGCCAAAAGCAGGTGTGGCAATTATGTCGCCTGTGATCCAGTAGTCTGCCAGCCGATGCTTCTTCACATGTGCCATGAGCATGGTCAGTGCTATGAACACATACATTTGAGCAATGGTGACAGGCTTCCAGGCCTTCATGTGGGAACTATGGGTCTTGCCGCTGAGGTGGTCACTGAGGGCCTTCTGCTTATTGGTCTCATCCACAACAAATGACATGACCTCATTGTCGAAAATGGTTTTGAAAAGCTGGCCAGGTGATGAGTTGGGTCCCCCAGGGAAAGATGGAACAATCCCTGCGGCATTTTGGGCGTCATCGAATGTGACATCTTGTGGCTGAAAGGTGACCCCATCCTCCCACGTCCAGACATCAGCATGCCTGGCACGGGGACGGGGACGGGCAGCAGGGGCGGCAGCAGCAGGGGCGTCGGCAGCAGCAGGGGCGGCCTGGCCACGGCCACGCCCACGCTGACCAGCAGGGCCCCTGGCACGGCCACGTCCACATCCACGTCCAAGGGCATGGCCACCCCGACCCCGAGCACGGCCACCCCGAGCACGGGGACGTCCAGGGCCACGGCGGGGTGCTGGGTCGTCCAACCACTCAGCTTCGTCCACATGAGGGTCGTCTGGCAGGTCATAATTATCCTGTCCAGAATCTGCACTGTGGTCGTCCCTAAATCTTGAAGGGCGGCCATATTCGTGGGTATCTTCTGGGTCATAGGTGGGATCCTGGTCGTCACTTGGTGGTGGTACATCAGGTGGCGACTGCTGGCGTGGGCGGCTAGTGGGTGGTGAAGGTGAGCTAGTTGGCTCTGAAGTTTTCAGTCGACGACGAGAGCGTTTTAGGGACAGCTTAGGGCCTGAGGTGCTGCTTTTTGCCCCCCCTGTGGCCATGAACAAGGCCCTTCTGGAGATGCGTTGACCACTTGCACCACTTGCACCACTTTTTGATGGCTGTGGGTCATGCGGGGCCAATTCCGCACCACTTGCACCCCCTACACCACTTCTTGAGGGCTGTGGGTCATGCGGGGCCAATTCCGCACCACTTGTTGATGGCTGTGGGTCATGCGGGGCCAATTCTGCACCACTTGCACCCCTTACTCCACTTCTTGAGGGCTGTGGGTCATGCGGGGCCAATTCCGCACCACTTGCACCACTTGTTGATGGCTGTGGGTCATGCGGGGCCAATTCCGCACCACTTACACCACTTGTTGAGGGTTGTGTGTCATGCGGGGTCAATGAGGCACCAGCTGCGGGCGACGAGGGCCTGGGAGACAATGGAATAGGCCTACCCACGCTCGACTCTTCACTCTCATCCTCACTATCAGCATCTTCACCTCTTTCCCTTTCGGCTGCCTCCCGTGCCTGCTTCCTTGCACTATCCAGCACAGCTCTCCTATAGAAGTAACTGGCTAATTTGGCCGGGGAAGGAGTCCCCGGAGTCCCCACAGCCGACACCGGGGTCGCAAGCGTGCGCGCCTGATCACGTTCACGTGATGTGGGTAGGACACTTCCCATTTCACCCACACTTTCATCACCTTGATGATGTTCATCGCATCCAACATTGTCATCAATATCATCATCACTATTGTCGTCATCAGTGCTATGAAAGCCCTGGAATTCTTCGCCATCTTCCACTTCATCAACATCTTCACTAACCACATGCTCTTCCTCAAAATCACTCTCAATCTCACTAAGGTCATGATCACTTAACTCTTGTAACACACGGGCAACACCACCGGGACTTAGCAACGTTTTCTTGGTCGTTTTAGCCTTGCCTTTCGTAGGCTTACGGGTCGCGGCAGCGGACGTGGATTCGGACACAGCAATTATTTTTGGGTTAACTCCAGCCATCTTGGGAGCATGATAACAACTGATGCTGCCTGGTAGTTTCTGCTTGGTGGCGCTGCGGTCGCCCACGCACCAAACAAAATCAGCCCGCGCACTTTGAATGCTTTGATTTTGATTTAGCCTCATATGAGGCCTCCCGGACTCCTAACCATTATACGTTTTGCCTCATATGAGTCCTCCCGGATCCCATGGGTTAAAGCTCTTATAACCAATATATTTGTAGTTTTAGATATCCAAACTGCCCCGTAAGGACCAATAGATCTGTTGCAGTTTGTTCTCATTTGTATTCCTCTGTGTTCCTTTGTTCTCCTTTGTATTCCTCTGTTCTCCTTTGTAATCATTTGCATTCCTTTGTATTCCTTTGTTTTCCTTTGTTCTCGTTTGTATTCATTTGTTCTCCTTTGTATTCATGTTTATTTCTTTGTATTCCTTTGTATTCCTTTGTATTCCTTTGTATTCCTTTGTTCTCCTTTGTATTCCTTTGTTCTCCTTTGTATTCCTTTGTTCTCCTTTGTATTCCTTTGTTCTCCTTTGTATTCCTTTGTTCTCCTTTGTATTCCTTTGTTCTCCTTTGTATTCCTTTGTATTCCTTTGTTCTCTTTTGTATTCCTTTGTTTTATTTTGTATTCCTTTGTTCTCCTTTGTATTTCATTGTTTTCCTCTCTATTCCTTTGTTCTCCTTTGTATTCCTTTGTTCTCCTCTGTATTTCTTTTTATTCCTTTGTTCTCTTTTGTATTCTTTTGTATTCCTTTGTATTCATTTGTTCTCTTTTGTATTCCTTTGTATTCCTTTGTTCTCCTTTGTATTAATTTGTTCTCTTTTGTATTCCTTTGTTCTCCTTTGTATTCCTTTGTTCTCCTTTGTATTCCTTTGTATTCCTTTGTTCTCCTTTGTATTCCTTTGTTCTCCTTTGTATTCCTTTGTATTCCTTTGTTCTCCTTTGCATTCCTTTGTATAACCAATGTGAGTCCCAAAAGGCTCCTCCGCTATGTAAAGAGTAGGAAACCAATCATGAGTAATAGTGAACCCGTATTATATCTCATGTTATTATTATCATATACTGATGCTACCTTACAAGCTCACAACTACATACATACACACCCATACATATATATATAATACATACACACACACACACACATATACAGACACACATACACATACAACCATACACATACACAACGACACACACACACACACACCTGCATACAAACACACAACCACGCATATACACGCCCAACGACACATACACATACACACCCGTATACAAACACACAACCACGCATATACACACACAACGACACACACACACACACACACCCGTATACAAACACAACCACACATATACACACATACACACACACACACATACACCTACATACACAAACACACACACAACCACACACACACAACGACACAAACACACACACACACACACACACACACACACACATTTCCGACTTGCCTATGAATATGTAAATATGGGTAAGAAGGAGGCTTGGTACCAGAGAGAGAGAGAGAGACAGGTGTGTGTGTGTGTGTGTGAGGGGGGGGGGGGGGGGGGGGGGGGGGGGGCAAGGGAAAAGACAAAAGAAGCGCGACTCAAGAACAGCGCGGGAGTTGGGAGGGGGGGGGGTAAGAGTATTATGAAAAGCGCGGGGGCGAAGCGAAAGCGGGAGAGAGGGGGCGGGGTTAGGGAGAGAGGGGGTGGGTGGAAGGAGAGAGGGGGTGTGGGTGAGGGAGAGAGGGGGTGTGGGTGAGGGAGAGAGGGGGTGTGGGTGAGGGAGAGAGGAGGTGTGGGTGAGGGAGAGAGGGGGGTGAGGGAGAGGGGGTGTGGGTGAGGGAGAGAGGGGGTGTGGGTGAGGGTGAGAGGGGGTGGGGGTGAGGGAGCAAGGGGGTGTGGGTGAGGGAGAGAGGGGGTGTGGTGAGGGAGCGAGGGGGTGTGGGTGTGGAAGAGAGGGGTGTGGGTGAGGGAGAGAGGGGTGGGTAAGATAATAAACCCATAATAAACCCATGATAAACCCATAATAAACCCAAAATATCCCCATAATAAACCCATAATATCCCCATAATAAACCCATAAAATCCCAATAATAAACCCATAATAAACCCTTAATAAACCAATAATATACCCATAATAAACCCATAATATCCCCATAATAAACCCATAAAATCCCAATAATAAACCCATAATAAACCCATGATAACCATATAATAAACCCATAATAAACCCATCATAAACCCATAATATCCATATAATAAACCCATAATAAAACCATAGTAAACCCATGATAAACCCATATTATACCCATAATAAACCCATAATAAACCCATGATAACCATATAATAAACCAATAATAAACCCATCATAAACCCATAATATCCATATAATAAACCCATAATAAACCCATAATAAACCCTTAATAAACCCATGATAACCATATAATAAACCCATAATAAACCCATCATAAACCCATAATATCCATATAATAAACCCATAATAAAACCATAGTAAACCCATGATAAACCCATATTATACCCATAATAAACCCATAATAAACCCATGATAACCATATAATAAACCAATAATAAACCCATCATAAACCCATAATATCCATATAATAAACCCATAATAAACCCATAATAAACCCATAATAAACCCATGATAACCATATAATAAACCCATAATAAACCCATCATAAACCCATAATATCCATATAATAAACCCATAATAAAACCATGGTAAACCCATGATAAACCCATATTATACCCATAATAAACCCATATTAAACCCATGATAAACCCATAATATTCCCATAATAAACCCAAAGTAAACCCATAATAAACCCATAATAAACCCACAATAAACCCACGATAAACCCACAATAAACCCATGATAAACCCACAATAAACCCATGATAAACCCATAATAAACCCATGATACACCCATAAGCTGTACTGGTACCATGATAGTTATAAAATTTGATCTTTGTTGAAAATTCTACATGATCAAACATAGAACTGGAGAGGTGATCGGTAGAGCGCACATCTCCGCTTACGCTGGCCCATATGCCCTCAACGATCGCCTCCTAAATTGAATAACTTTTACCTTGGTGCATATCCTATCTGTCAACCAAATTTGGGGACAATCGGTACATTAGTTTTTAACCCTTTCAAGCTCCAATACGCGTTTGTGTTCTGTTTTCTGGCTACTATTAGACGATTTTAGTCAGAATAGTAACGGTATATGGAAGTCAAAGGGTTGATTGAGATAGTATTTACCCTTTTAATAACCACAGATACTTCTTAAGCTGCATACAATCTTCTAATGATAGCCAAAATAAACTGCTAAAACACGTCAGAGCTTCAAGGGGTTAAGATACCTTGATAACAGGCTTGCTGATCCATACATGCTTCTGTGCTTGCTTGTTGTGGGCAAACTGTTACAGGTGTTCTTCTCCTGTCACCTGTTTTTTCCTTTCTCGAGTCTCTTGCTGATCCTCCCTACCCCTTGTGGGAGTAAGGGCTGGCTACTGACTGACTGACTGACATCGTCGGTGGAGGTCATAAATAACCGATAACAGAGGCACCAAAATGGCCTTCAAAGAATACGATATCCGCTCTCTATCTCACTCACTATCTCTCTCTCTCTCTCCTCCCCCCCCCCCCCCTCTCTCTCTCTCTTTTTCTCTCTCCCCCCCTCTCTCTCTCTCCTCCCCCCTCCCTCTCTCTCTCTCTCTCTCTCTAGCGCCCGTCACCCTCTCTCTCTCTCTCTCTAGCCCCCCTCACCCTCTCTCTCTCTAGCGCCCCTCACCCTCTCTCTCTCTACCCCCCCCCCCCCTCCTTCTCTCTCTCTACCGCTAGCGTACCGTCACCACCGCTGTCGTTCGCATAGTTTATGCTGATCAAATCCTACCCAATCCGCATTTTAAGACAGCGACCGACGTCTAGGGGGTTATTAGGATATTTGGTTATCAGTGAGGATTTGGCTTGCTTTGGCCTTTTTCCAGCAACGCATTATAGTTTGTTCCCTTGGCAAAAAAAAAACACAAAAAAAAAATAAAAACAAATAAACACCTTTCCAGACTTCCTTCCAAATATATTACGCCCACCCTGACCCCCTTCAAGCTAAATTTGCACATTTTTCGATAGAAAAATGTGTAACTTATTCCACGCTAGAGGCTCGCTATCACCCCCCCCCCCCCCCCAAAAAAAAAAAAAAAAAAAAAAAAACAAAGAAACACACCTATGAATGGGGTAAACCGTTTTATTATAGCCAAACTAATAGGGTAAAACGTCTTCATATTACTAAACTAAAGTAGCGAAAGAGGGGAGGTCCAAAATGACCGCCCTCGGAACAGATAGACGTAATCGACGACCGAAGATCTCAAAACCGAAGTATCCCCCCCCCCCCCCCCTCCAAAAAATAAAAATAAAATAAAATAAAATACATACAAATAAATAAATACAGACAAATAAAACACAATCAAAATAATACAAACAAATATCGCGCCATTTTTCGCCTGCCAAAAAACATTATTCGGCTCTTTCTTTCCGCCAAATATTATGCATTATATGTAGAGAAAGAGGTGTCCTGACCAGGATTCGAACCCACTCGCTCCAGATATATTTGGGAGAGTTGGGCAACGTAACCACTCGGCCTTGAACGGATATAAAGGAAGCAACCTTAGTTCTTATTTGAAGAACCAGGTGTGTGAATTTGTGTTTTTATCTGTGTTTGTTCGTTGTTTTATGTTGTTTTTGTGTTTTCCTTGTTCTAGCTCTGTCTTGAGTCGGCCACCCCCAAGAAAAAAGAAAACAAAATAATAAGATAAAACAAAATAGAAAATAAAAATAAAAATAGGACAAATGGGGATTGGGGCTGAGCATATAGATAGATAGATAGATAGATAGATAGATAGATAGATAGATAGATAGATAGATAGATAGGTTATAGTCTCGTGGAGGACTATGCCTTCGAACACGTAATGATTTTTTTTTTTTTAGACTTCAACCATGACTATTTTACACTTCCCCCGCTTAGCCCCATTAGTTTTCAGATGTTAAGATGTTTGCCCCATTAGTTAGTCGATTTTAAGATATTTCGCCCCATTTATTCGTCAATATTTAGACCTTTCGTGCTATTTAGGTGTCGAACTTTTCCCTGGCGAACGATAGTGAGCCTGCAATATTGGAAGAACCGGCCTTCGGCTGGGACATTTTTCTACCGAAAAATTTACAAATTAGTCTAGAAGGGGGATCCAATGGATGTTTTTTTTTTAATTTGATGGAGGTCTGGGGAGGAAACTAGAATATAATGAATACGTGCAAAAATAGGCCAAACAGTTAACCATCCCCCCTTAATCGTCCTGGTGCTATTATGGAACCTCTCTGAATGACAAATATATAATGATAATGTCGGACAGGTTGGGAAAGATGTATGCTGACCAGGCTTCGAACCCATTCACTCCAGGTATACATTAGATATTTGTCATTCAGAGAGGTTCCATAATAAATATAAATAGTACACCCACTGGATTGTTCTTAAAGAAATAATAATAATAATAATAATAATAATAATAATAATAATAATAATAATAATAATAATATAAAAAGTATCCCACCTTAATCCCACAAATAAGTAGACAAAAACAACTACACCCGTTTCCCCTTCAAAAACAAAACAAAATAAAATAAAACACAAAAATAGATAAATACACAAGATTCCCGCCTTATTTTCCCCGCCAAAGAAAGGCAAAATACTGTATATCCACAAAACAAAAGAAGAGCCAAAAACTCCAGATTCCCGCCATATTTTCCCGGGCCCGAGTCGAAAGCGAGTGGAAAACTGGTCCCGAACGTGAGGGAAGCGCCGAGCGCTGGGAGGGGGGGGGGGGGGGGAAAGCGAGAGGGGGACATATTTGCTCCAAAAATGACATATCTCTCCGCGACAACCCGCTAAAATGCGCCTAAAGTGGAGGTGAACGGAGGAGCGTCAACATATAGTCTATTTATTATTATTATTATTATTATTATTAATACAGGTGTCGATCTCCACAACAGATAAGAGATAGACGTAGTAGTAGTAGTGCTATTATTATTGTTATTCGATGTAGTAGTAGTAACACTAGTAGTAGCAGTAGTAGTAGTAGTAATAGTATTAGATGTAGTTCAATTAAATTCAATTCCTTTATTTCGCAATACATATGTACAGTACACAGTACAAAACACACACATTACATAATCCAATACAAATTATAGTAACGTTAAATCAAAATGTATTAAACATTCAAATTTATTTCATATATACAAACTATTTACAATATTAGCTTCTGAGTAGTAGTAACAGTAGCAGTAGCAGTAATAGTAGTAGTAGTAATAGTGGTGGTGGTATTATTATTATTAGATGAATATATTAGTAACAGTAGTAGTAGCAGTAGTGATAGTAGTAGTAGTTGTAGTAATTATTGTTTACATTGTTCTTAGCACCAATAACACTCCAAATTAAGTTAACGAAAGCATGTAATTCTCCCAGGATTCGAACCTAGGACATCATTATGGTAGTAGTAGTAGTAGTAGTAGTAGTAGTAGTAGTAGTACTACTAGTAGTAGTAGTAGTAGCGGTGGAAGAGGGTCGCATAGGGAGGCGACTGGATTGAAGTTGCATGGTGTAGATTAGTAGTATTGTTGAATAGTAGGCATGGAGTAATATCTGATGTTTGTAAAATAAAACGTATGTACAATATTAAATAAAACTCAAAGAAAAACAAACAAATAAATCCACGATAATGAGTCAGAGTACAAACCCCGGAATAGGACGCAGCGGTACGACTACCAAGTCGGGTGCATTGATGACTGTTCTGACCTTGTTTAGGGTCCAATTAAAGGGGGGATGCACAGGCTGAGTGGTAGTATAAAAAAAAAAAAAAAAAAAAGTAGTAGTAGTAGTAGTAGTAGTAGTAGCAAGAAGCTTTTGGACAAGAGAACATCAAGCTTTCTTCGACATAAGAATATTCGAGCTGTTTCTGGAGGCTGCACAAGAGAAGGTCAGGGCATTTGGGGAAAGAATCCTAAATATTGAACAAGGCAGCGTTACCCCACTAGTCTTCATCAAATCTGGAGGGATGGGATCCAGGGCCCAGTGCTTCTATTCAAGGTTAGCAGAGATCATCGCAGAGAAGAACCAAGATAACAGTCCAGGAGCCAAGTTGTAGCCTGGATGAGGTGCCGCCTATCTTTCTCGCTGCTCAGATCAGCACTACTATGTATGCGGTGAATAAGACTGTCTGCACCTCAACCAACAACAAAGGAAATCAAGCAACAACAGATCTAGTGACCCTTCTAGGCTACAACAGTAGCAGACGTGGACTACGAGGTAGCGGTAGCTACCTCGCCAATCTACCAAGATTGGAAGCCAAAGTGTCACATTTTTCCCTTGCCCCTCAACTTTCTCTTCATAATTGCTGAGGGACACAGGGCCCTGGGTGGGGCTTTGGTTTCCCAGGCATTTCCGCACCCTCCTCAGCTCCCCGCCATGGAGTGGCTTCGGTCACCCAGGCTTTATTGTGGTCGGCGGGGAGGGTTCTGTGGGGGCGCTCGGTTATGGCCTTGGCCTTGCTCGGGGCCTTGGGGCTGTTCGGCCAGGCAGCTTTGGGAACAACAACAACAACAACAACTACGTATTATAATAGTAAGTATTATTAGTAATTGTATTTTTAGTAGAAAGTCGCATAAGGATGAGATTGGAGTGAAGTTGATGTGGCGCAGGAATGTGGCTACCCCACCGCCCGTCACTTTGTGGCGCAGATAACCCCTGGAGGTTGGGACTGGGAATCCCACCTCCAGAATTGTTAGGAGAGGCTGTAGGTACCAGCCGAACAGGGCGGTACTCCCGGGGAGTGCTAGGTGGCTGATAATGAGAACTGGAACTCCTGTTTCACCACCTGGCCTTTCTAGCTGATCTTTTCTGTGCCTTATCAACATTGAGGGTAATTCCAATCTGCCCTCCAAAACACCTTCTCTTCCTATTAATGCATTATACTACAAACACCTTACATACTAAACTATCTTTTTTCCAAAAATTATGACACAACCACTACCCGCCTCGGAGTCCCCAGGTGTGTGTGTGTGTGTGTGTGTGTGTGTTTTTTTTTTTTTTTTTTTTTTTCTTTTTTGGGGGGGGGGGGACAGAAATACCACCACTATTCTAACCCCTGGCGACGAATCTTCATAATGACCTGGACCACTACCTTCTACTCTCACTAATAATTTCTGCACCATTCGTGGTCTTTCCTCTAACTTCCACTCTGTGGAACACCACCTCTCCTCTGCCATCCCTTATCTTCTCTTTCTCACCGAAACTCAGGTGTCTGGGACTATTGACAGAAAACCATTCTCTGCTTTCTCCTACTATCTTTATTCTCAGTTTCAAGGCAAAGGTGGATATTGTGTATATGTACGCAACAATCTCGCTTTCTCTCATGTTCCCAACTTTGACTCTTCTGAATTCTCAACTCTCTGGCTAAAGCTTTCTTGTCACTCTCAAACGAGAATTCTTTCTAGAATTAATGAATGGGGACAAGAGAATCTAGTTTCCTTTAATGCACAGAAAACCAAGTACATTCAATTTTCTAACCGACAGAATCTCACTGACTCCCATATATTTTGTAATGATGTAAATATTCCCACTTCCCCTAGTATTGACATTCTCGGTGTAACATTAACTACTAACTTGAGCTGGACACATTATGTTAGAAGCATTGCTAAGAATGCCTCTAAAAAACTGGGACTCCTGTACAGAGTTCGAGAATTCTTCACTGACGAGCAGTTGGCCGTAATATATAAAAGTCATGTGCGCTCTCAGATGGATTACTGTTCACCTCTGTGGGGTGGAAGTGGAGTGGTTGCATTGAGGCAGTTGGACAAAATTCAAAATAAAGCTATTAGATTAATCAATAACCCTGCAATCACACAGGACCTTCCTACATTAGCCATACGAAGAAACGTTGCATCCCTTGCATTATTCTAC
The DNA here is from genome assembly GCA_032716605.1 of Paralithodes platypus. NCBI lineage: Eukaryota > Metazoa > Arthropoda > Malacostraca > Decapoda > Lithodidae > Paralithodes > Paralithodes platypus. Next base: position 12,368,476 of record CM064500.1, read on the forward strand.
AGATATTTTCACAGCAATTGTTCCGAGGAACTTGCTTCGATTGTGCCGCCTCTCCACATCTTTCCCCGTAGAACTAGGGCAGCTGAGAACGCCCATGAATTTACACTTTCTCCTCCACAATGCAGAACTTCTGCTTATCAGAATTCATTTATCCCCAGAGCTACTACTCTTTGGAATTCACTTCCCTCGAATTGCTTTCCACAAACTTACAATCAACAAATGTTTAAATCCAGTTGTTACAAACATTTTATGAATGGAGGATGCCTTTAGGCACATGGACCTTTTTGTTTTATCTGTGTTTTTCCTTCCTCCGTTCATTGTCTCTTAAAAAAAAAAAAAAAAAAAAAAATATTTCTGCGCTGTTTATCTCTCCCCTAATTCTACTGACTATCCGAAATTCTTTGACTATCTAACTTCTAAAGTGGATCACATTCTATCCATCTCACCTCTCGCAGAAATCTACATTTTAGGAGATTTCAACATTCACCAC
>CM064500.1:12376465-12433965 GCA_032716605.1 Paralithodes platypus
CTACCTAAGTGAACGGGCGATAAGTCCCAAAGCTTCACAGAAGGATGAATGGCTTTAAGTTTTTGGTTAGTGCTAGTGAGGGAAGACCACCTCAACTGCCACCTCTCCTGAATCAGCGACCGATACTGCATTTCAAATCCTCAGAGGGGATAGAGAACCGGCCCACACACTCTAGTACAGCCTCCTTCCCTGCTGTGTCAGCCTCCTCATTGCCCTGGATCCCCACATGAGCTGGGACCCAACAGAAATTAATAATTTTGTGTCGAGATGCTAAGCGATGAAGCCATGACTGGATGTCCTGAACTAATGGGTGAACAGGAGAGTAAACTTTAATGGCAGAAAGAACACTGTGAATCAGTGTAAATAGTGAAATCCGTTCCAGTGAAAGTCGCATGCCACTTTCAAAGCTTAGATAAGAGCATACGCCTCCGCAGTAAAGACAGAGGCAACCCCAGGCAATCGAGCAAGGCGAGTGGTGTCCATAAAAACCACCGCACATCCCACACCTGATGCCATTTTCGACCCATCAGTGTACAATGCTGAAGTAGATTTATGGACTTGAGAGTGATCCAGAAACATGGCCTTTGCTCCAGCTGGAGATAATTTCGCCTTGTAAATGGGAAGAATGCATACTGACGGAGAGGGTAGAACCCACGGGGCAAACGAAGGGAACTTTACCTCTCTTATTAAAACGGAGTTCAAATGAGATTCATTCAACACTTCCCTCATGTGTATCTGGAGAGGCTTGGGGAAGCTTTAACGTGCCGCATACCATGGAAGGAAACGGCTATCGGTGACCGAGCGATAAGAAGGGTTATCAGGGGAACTGCCAACCTCTAAACATTAAACGTAATCCAAGCTCTTCCCTACGGAGATCCAGAGGCAATTCCCCTGCCACAACATACATGAAGATGTTCCTTTGGGATGACACCGACTTGCCTCTGCAAATACTGATGTGCCTTAATATAATTATTTTCTCCATCGTTGTAATATGCTACATACCATTTAGGTAGAGGAGTAGGGCGCTGTAGGTCTGGGATTTTATCAAATCCGTCAAATACATTTGGCACATAATCAGAGTCCCTATCCTCAATATTAACAGAACGCTGCAATGATTTTGAACCGCAGCAGCCAGCGGGTAGTAGATTCGGGGCAGCACCGTCGGCAGCAGTAGCAGACTCCTCCTCCAAAAAGGAGATGTAGCATCTGTTGACAGACCCACATCCGTCTACAAAACGAATTCTGATACGGGTTACTACACCAAAGGACTTGAACATTTTATGCAGGGAGTCGTAGGATAATTCGGGGGAAACATTTTGCAGGAAGATAGTGTCCCCTTTGCCTCTTCAGAATAATGTTGCTCAATAGGCACTTCATAAGGTGCCAGTGTAACTACTGTAGAACTTTGAGAGGGAAGGTCATTAGAAGAAGCCGGGGGATCGCCAGAGTCGGTTACCGAATTTTACTGAATAGGCACTGCATAAGGTGCCATTGTAACTATTGTAGAACTTTGAGAGGGAAGGTCATTAAAAGAAGCCGGGGGATCGCCAGAGTCGGTTACCGGTAAGTCCAAAATGATTGCCGTGTCAGTATGGTCAGTATCGTCAGGCATGAGCGCATTCGAAATTACAGAAAGAGATAACCATAAGACATAAAACAAGAATGGCATGGGAAGAAGATACTGCGGTTGCTAGGTGCCGCCTAGCAATGAAAGGTTGAGACCTCCGCAGGGCCAGGAAAACCAGAATATGGCCATTTGCATGAGAAAGGCCCCGGCTTCGAGCTGGGAACATTGTCAACACGACATACGTGAATCAACGCATATTTTTCCTTAATCTGTTTTGTCCCATAAAGGATGGAGCCGGCGTCGTTACCCGTCACATACACTGAAGAAAGAAAGGAGTCAGGAACCCTGAGGCAACCCCACCACGCCCAGCCCCAAACAACAAGCTTTTCGGGCCCTCACCGGCGGCACCTGTCACCAAGTGGAACTCCGACAACTTAGCAGAGGTTATAAACGCCACAGCGAAACTCCGGGGAAAATTAGAACCTCCTGAAGCAGTAAACGAGAAAGGGAGGAAGGGAACAGGGCAAGCAACCAAAAGAGACGGGAGGGTTGAGTCTCCTAAAATTGCAGGGGAGGAAATCAACCCCCTAGTTGGCTTCCCCAGAGGATAGCAGAAGAACTGAGAAATGGAAAACATACAGTAAGAGAAGGAAAGAGCCAAGCAAAATTAGTTGGAGTTGGCAGGTGGAGTGGACGAATAACCCCTACCGCCCCAACTGCCAACAAGTAAGCCCCCACACCACATCAAGGAGCTAGGCAAAATTGGGGGATAACATGGATATATGTATCTAGGATAAAGAATATTATTTGGAAGTCATCGTAAACTGTGATCTGAAACCAAGAAATCAATGCATCAGTGTTCGAAATAAGGCAAATACAGTTCTTGGATCTATATTTAGAGGCGTGCATAACTAAGAACACGGGAGTCTACAGAGAGCCGACAGGCCCACACACAGGAGATCCCTTTCACACCCATCCCATCTCGTCCATATGCCTATCTAATTATATCTTAAAGCTCTCTATCATTCTTGATCCCACTATAGCACTCGGTAGCTTATGCTACATATCTACAACTCGGTTACCAAACCAAAATTTGCATATATCTTTTCTGAAACTAAATTCATCTAATTTGATACCATTTGTTCGAGTTCTCTCGATATCACTGAGCTTTAGTAAATCTTTCATGTTCCCTTTATTAATCCCACTAACCCACTTGAACACGTCTATCATATCCTATCTCTGTGTCTAACGAATGTATGCCTAATTTCTGTAACCTTTTTGCATATGGAAGATTTCTAATATTATGGATATTTGTTTGTCATTCTTCGATGTACCCACTCCAAGGAATCTATTTCCATTCTGTAATGTGGACACCAAAATTGGACAGTGTAATTCATGTGGTCTTATTAACGCTAGATAACGTTTTAAGATTACGTCTGCTGTTCTATTACTCACACTTCTATATATAAATCTGAGAACTCTATTTACCTTATTTCGAGCACTAATGCATTGAGTTCTAGGTTTCAAATCACATTTGACGATGACTCCCAAATCTGTTTTATTATTTAAGCTTCTTATGTTCACGTTATTTAACCTATATCCTGCATTTTGTATCGATTTCCCAATGTTGTATTACACTGCATGTATTTATATGGAACTTCATCTGCCAATTTACTGCCCATTTATGTAGTGTATCTAGACCTCTTTGGAGGGCCTGAATATCATGATCTGATTGTATCACTCTTCCTATGTTAGTGTCATCAGCAAAATTACTGATTTAGTTATTTATTCCTATAGCAAGGTCGTTAATATATTATTATGAACAGCAAACATATTTTTGTGGGACTCCACTCTTAACTATACCCCAGTCTGATTGTATACCATTTATGCTAACTCTTTGATTCATACCAATTAACCATAAACCTAATCCATCGTAACTTAATAGAGTTCCTCTATTCAGAACAGTTGACGTCATTTTGAAAATGTATCTATCGTTAGTGAGGCTACATATGGATTCTGCTATTCAATGTTGGTGTCATTTTACAGAATGGACATACATTCCTTGGATACAGTACAACAAAGAATGACAAAAAGTATTCATAATAATAGAAAGGTTGAAGAAATTAGACATACAGTCGTTAGAGAGAAGCAGAGTTAGGGGGAATAAGATAGGTGTTCAAGTGGGTTAGTGGGGTTAATAAAGGGGACATTATACAGTAGATGTACTGAAGTTCAGTGGTAGCAAGAGAACTCGAACAAATGGTTTCAAATTGGATACATTTCGCTTAAAAATAGGATTATTATTTTTGTTTTAATCAAAATAAAAACACCCAGTAGCTCTCAACCAGTGCCAAATTAACCAAGACCAACAACACCAGTGCCAAAATATAGTACTAACCTAACCTAACCGTATTGGTTGATTTGGTACTGGTTGAGAGCTACTGGTTGAAATGGTCTACTGGTTGAAGTGACCGGTCACCACTTATTATCCATAACCAAATGTAAAAGCATCAATACCATTATCTTTGGCTTGTAGGACAATAACTCAACAGACAAAAAACTTGAAGACAAAAACTGTTCACTTAAGTCTACCGTTCTTGATCCCACTTTGGCGCTTGGTAGCCTATTCCACATGTCTACAACTCTATTACCAAACCAGCATTTTCTTGTATCTTTCCTGAAACGAAATGTATCCAATTTGAAACCATTTGTTAAAGTTCTCTCGCTATCACTGAGCTTCAGTACATCTTTCATATCCCCTTTATTAATCCCACTAACCCACTTGAGCACCTCTATCATATCCCCTCTAACTCTCTGGATGACTAATAAGCTGATAGATCTTATAGGAAAAAAGAAAGGAATATATCGAAAAATAAAGAAAGGTGAAAATCATTTACATATATACTATCAGACTCTATCAAGACAGGTCAAAAAGGAAATCAGGAAAGCAAAAATAAATTATGAAATAAGGATAGCCAGCGACTCAAAAAATAACCCTAAAGCTTTTTACCAACTATATAAATCTAAAGTTAGAGATGTAATAGGCCCCCTAAAAACTTCAATAGGAGAAATAACAGAAAATGATTTAGAAATGTGCAGTACATTAAATAGTCAGTTTCTTTCCGTTTTCACTAATGAAAATTTGGCACAGATTCCAGAAGTCAATATGGTATATAGTGATAGTATAGAAAATATGTTAAGTACAGTTAGTATAAGTAGAAATGATGTGCTTAAGGAAATTGACAGACTGAAACCTCAAAAATCGCCTGGTCCTGACGAGGTATATGCTAGAGTATTAAAAGAATGCAGAGATGAGTTAAGTAGTCCATTAGCATTTATATTTAACAAGTCATTAGAAACAGGTTTAGTTCCAGAAACTTGGAAGCTTGCAAATGTAGTTCCGATCTTCAAAAAAGGTGATAAATCGATAGCATCCAATTACCGTCCCATTAGTCTCACATCAATCATAGGAAAGTTGCTAGAGTCCATTATTGCTAGGAAAATTAGAAGCCACTTAGTAAAATTTAACTTAATAAATTCTTCTCAGCATGGATTCACTCAGGGACGTTCTTGCCTTACTAATTTGTTTAGCTTTTTCTCAGAGGTATATGAAGCAGTAGATAGTGACAAGTCATATGATATTATATATTTAGATTTCAGTAAAGCTTTCGACAGAGTCCCTCATGAGAGATTGATGAGAAAGGTTGAGGCACATGGAATAGGAGGGTCGTTGTTGGGATGGATTAGGTCATGGCTAATTGGTAGGAAACAGAGAGTCAGCATAAATGGTACCAAGTCAGAGTGGGGAGCAGTCAAAAGTGGTGTCCCCCAGGGATCGGTATTAGGTCCCCTGTTGTTTCTTATATACATAAATGACCTAGATTTAGGTATAACTAGTAGGATAAGTAAATTCGCAGACGATACTAAAATGGGGAGATCAATTGATTCAGATAGCGATATAGAGTGCCTCCAAAGGGATCTAGATACCTTACATGAATGGTCAGTAAATTGGCAGATGAAGTTTAACATTGACAAATGCAAGGTATTAAAGATAGGGAAGATGCAAACAAATGTTAAATATAAACTAGCTAATTTAGAATTAGAAAATTCAGACTGCGAGAAAGATCTAGGTGTGTTTGTTAGCAATGATTTGAAGCCTAGAAAACAGTGTATAAGCGTTCGTAATAAGGCAAACAGGATTCTCGGGTTCATCTCTAGGAGTGTGAGTAACAGAACTGCTGATGTTATCTTAAAACTTTACTTGTCATTAGTGAGACCCCATATGGATTATGCTGTCCAATTTTGGTGTCCTTATTACAGAATGGACATAGATTCATTGGAGAGAATTCAGCGTAGAATGACAAAAATGATCCATAATATTAGAAATTTTCCGTATGAAGAAAGGTTGAAGAAATTAGGTTTACATTCGTTAGAGAGACGCAGAGTTAGAGGGGATATGATAGAGGTGTTCAAGTGGGTTAGTGGGATTAACAAAGGGGACATGACAAATGTACTAAAGCTCAGTGATAGCGAAAGAACTCGTACCAATGGTTTCAAATTAGATAAATTTCGTTTCAGAAAAGATATAGGCAAATATTGGTTTGGTAACAGAGTTGTAGATGGGTGGAATAGGCTACCAAGTGATATAGTGGGATCAAGAACGATAGGGAGCTTTAAGAAAAAATTGGATAAGCATATGGACGAGAAGGGTTGGGTGTGAAGGGGGATCAGCCGGGTTGGGCCAATCAGCGCTCTGCAGACCCCGTAATCCTGAGTTAATCTCTAACCGGTTTGGTAAGATGATCCTCAGGGTATTAGAGTGTTGAGCCTATAATTGGGCTTTGTAATTGGGGTTGTGTGGGACAGGGATCTGCCTTGCTTAGGCCAATCGGCTTTCTGCAGACTCCCATTTTCTTATGTTCTTATGTTCTTATAATCCATATATGGTCACACTAACGCTAGATAAAGTTTCAAGATTACGCCTGCTGTTCTTGGTTCTTGGTGGCTTTTAATGGCGATCAGACGAAGAATCCCGTCTGTTAATTGCCCTGTCTCTTATGTGGCAGTACAGTCTTCACATGCAATGCACTAGGCCGGTCGATTTCAGATAGGCGCAGACCAGCCGGACGGTCCGCACCCGTACTCCCTCGGTGAGGCCCCTGCCTCCAAGGATAACACAATTGCCTTGCAATAAAATGTGAAAACAAAGATTTACCGATGTTATTCCTTTGGATTTTGAATGCCTAATGAATTGGTTATTTGTATTCTTTCTAAACTAATAAGATGATTTTAAGTTATATAGCCAGCCAGGTAGTAATCAAAGGGTGGGGAGGGCATGGTGAGAATTCTTATATTAAGTCATCCTTTATTTACTATAACGGATTATTTCGCAAACATAAGAATTCAAGAATACGGGTGTCTGCTGAGAGCTGCTTGGTCCACACACGGTAGGTAGATCCGCAGCAATTCCCTTTCACACTCAACCCATTCTCTCTATATACCTATATATTTCACACTCAACCCCTTATCTCTATCTATCTATTGCCGGACGCCTTACTCCCCTTACGAGGGTGGCCATACACAGAATGTCCCCAAGTGGACCTATTCCCTGTGAGAGGGACAACCCGAGCCAGTTTAGTGAAGGACTTACAGGATTGACCACTCAATGTAGGATCCATCCAACTCCGAGACCCTCTTGTGTATCTTGTTAGCACTATTTGTCTACAGTGGTGTTCGGCTAATCCATCCACTAACCTGCCTTACCCTTAGGTAAGCAGTACGGATTTGTATCAGGTTTACTCCCCTAGACAGGTTGCCAACCAAGGCTGACGAGTCCCATCCACCCGGATTTGTATAAGGTTGTCTCCCCTAGATGAGTTGCCGACCAAGGCTAACGAGTCCCATCCACTATATACCTATCTATTTTTTATCTTGACGCTCTCTATCGTTATTGATCACACAATAACACTTGGTTGCCTATTCCACATACCTACCACTGTTACCAAGTCAATATTTGCCTATAACTATTCTGAAACGAAGCATATCTAATTTGAAACAATGTGTTCGAGTTCTTTCGCTATCTCTGAGCTTCAGTGCATCTTTACTGTTCCCTATATTAACCCCACTAACCCACTAGAACACCTATCATATCCCACTAACCCACTAGAACACCTATCATATCCCACTAACCCACTAGAACACCTATCATATCCCACTAACCCACTAGAACACCTATCATATCCCACTAACCCACTAGAACACCTATCATATCCCACTAACCCACTAGAACACCTATCATATCCCACTAACCCACTAGAACACCTATCATATCCCACTAACCCACTAGAACACCTATCATATCCCACTAACCCACTAGAACACCTATCATATCCCACTAACCCACTAGAACACCTATCATATCCCACTAACCCACTAGAACACCTATCATATCCCACTAACCCACTAGAACACCTATCATATCTCCTCTAATTCTGCGTCTATCTAACGAATGTAAGTCCAATTTCTTCAGCCTTTCTTCATATGCAAGATTTCTAATATGGATCATTTTGGCATTCTTAATTGTAGGCTACTCTCTCCAAGGAATCTGTCCATTCTGTAATAGGAATACTCTCTCTATTTCTCTCTCTCTCTCTGCCTCTCTCTCTCTCTCTTTCTCTCATACGAAACAATGACTAGGTTAGGTTAATTCAGACGCTATTGGGTATGGCTAGGTTCGATTGCTAGGTTTTCATATTGTAAGTTACATCTGCTTGGGTTTCGTTGGTCAGTGTCAAGTTAGGTTAGTTTAGGTCAGTTTAGGTTTGGTTAGGGTATGTTTTTATATGTACAAATGTCCATTAAACCCGTGATATACAACACATACTGCACAGTATACTAGTTCGAAGTATACAATGGGTTAGAAGAAACATATCAGGTAAGAATTTTTCCATTTGTCATTATACCGAGCGATTTAAGCTTTGAAAATGCTAGAAATATTTTTATGACAAGAACAAGAATGATAGAAGTAAAAGAAAACTTCAAAAACAAATACGAACCTAACCTATTGTGTGATATTTGTCAAAATGAAAATGAAAATCAAATGCACCTGCTCAACTGCGAATCATACGAAGACCTATACACAGATCTGAGAGGCAGGGGCAATTGACCACTTGCGAGTTTTAGGCTATAAGGAAGTTGGCGCCGTAAACATCGGTATTTAGCAGAATAACCAGCAATAATACAGTTGTAGTACATATATAAACACATAAGACCAATTCACATACTATTCATCCATCAGAAGCCTACATAATTACTGTATTTGTGTTTAATATCGATGTTTACAGGCCGAACTTCCTTATAGCCTGAAACTCGCAAGTGGGCAATTTGAAGGAAATATTTGAACAAAATTACTTGAAAAAGGTAGCAGAGACTATAAGAACAGTTTTAAAAAGGAGGGAAACTATCACTAATTTGAGCAAAGAAATATATAAGTAATATGAAACTTGTTAAATATTAATTACAATATGGAAACAGCCATCGTGCAAGGAACGAACTCCTAGATAGGAGAGTGCGCCAAAAAACAAAAACAAAAAAACAACAACAACAACGATAGAGAGCTTCAAGATAACATTTGAGAGACATATGGACGAGATGGGTTGCGTGTGAGAGGGATCTGCCTTGTGTGGGCCAATCGGTTTTCTGCAGACTCCCATTTTATTATTTATTATTAGTGCAGTTGTAATGAATGTACTACGTGTTTATTATTAGTGCTGTTGTAATGAATGTACTACGTGTTTATTATTAGTGCTGTTGTAATGAATGTACTACGTGTTTATTATTAGTGCTGTTGTAATGAATGTACTACGTGTTTATTATTAGTGCTGTTGTAATGAATGTACTACGTGTTTATTATTAGTGCTGTTGTAATGAATGTACTACGTGTTTATTATTAGTGCAGTTGTAATGAATGTACTACGTGTTTATTATTAGTGCTGTTGTAATGAATGTACTACGTGTTTATTATTAGTGCAGTTGTAATGAATGTACTACGTGTTTATTATTAGTGCTGTTGTAATGAATGTACTACGTGTTTATTATTAGTGTTGTTGTAATGAATGTACTACGTGTTTATTATTAGTGCAGTTGTAATGAATGTACTACGTGTTTATTATTAGTGCTGTTGTAATGAATGTACTACGTGTTTATTATTAGTGCTGTTGTAATGAATGTACTACGTGTTTATTATTAGTGCTGTTGGAATGAATGTACTACGTGTTTATTATTAGTGCTGTTGTAATGAATGTACTACGTGTTTATTATTAGTGCTGTTGGAATGAATGTACTACGTGTTTATTATTAGTGCAGTTGTAATGAATGTACTACGTGTTTATTATTAGTGCTGTTGTAATGAATGTACTACGTGTTTATTATTAGTGCTGTTGGAATGAATGTACTACGTGTTTATTATTAGTGCTGTTGTAATGAATGTACTACGTGTTTAATATTAGTGCTGTTGTAATGAATGTACTACGTGTTTATTATTAGTGCTGTTGTAATGAATGTACTACGTGTTTATTATTAGTGCAGTTGGAATGAATGTACTACGTGTTTATTATTAGTGCTGTTGTAATGAATGTACTACGTGTTTATTATTAGTGCTGTTGGAATGAATGTACTACGTGTTTATTAATATATTTTCTCTCGATGTTACGTGTTTACTATTGAGGTCGACCACTGCAGCACAATACAATGCTAGGGGAATTTCTCCACTACCGTTTATTGCTTTTCTGTGTATTCATGAATAATATTCTATAAGCAAGTAATTCCAACCTCACACTCCACACAAACTAAGAACATAAAATTGAGGGTATGTCTTACATTAAAGATAACCAATCATATGAATGGCAAATAATACAACGTGAGTAGATTAAGCTATTTATTTATATTATTTAAAACATCTGTAAATTGTGGAGCATCAGACGTCAGACGACCAACCCCGCTATAGGCTATGGTCATCTTAAAAGTGGCTGCTTCACACAACACGGGACTTGTTCAGCTGATCAGGTGTTTTCGTCTTCAGATTGATGTCAAGGTTCTTGAGCCATAGCAAACATCTGCAATGACACAAATGCCAGCATTTATGAGTCAGCTATTTACCAAGATGATGTCTCTGGAATCTTGATTCAGTCAGCCATGATTATATATAAGCCTACTCGTATGTGAGTATACTATATACTGTATACTCGTATGTGAGTATACTATATACTGTATACTCGTATGTGAGTATACTATATACTGTATACTCGTATGTGAGTATACTATATACTGTATACTCGTATGTGAGTATACTATATACTGTATACTCGTATGGGAGTATACTATGTGAGTATACTATATACCGTATACTCGTATGTGAGTATACTATATACTGTATACTCGTATGGGAGTATACTATATACTGTATACTCGTATGTGAGTATACTATATACTGTATACTCGTATGTGAGTATACTATATACTGTATACTCGTAGATACACCCTACTTATGACTAAGCACTTCACCTTACCTTTGGGAATGAAGTGACATACGAAATGCTTTTGCTTTCGCTTGAATTTTCCACAAACAACACAGCTGTGAACGTGTTGATTTGGTGCCATGTTTGTATCTGCCGCCACGCCATCTGGCAGCTCCCAGTGACATTTGTAAGTATGCAGACGATGTACCACCAATGGCAGAGCCATCTTCAGGGGTGTTTGGCCAAGACTAGGGATCAATTGGGAGCTCCTTTAAGAGCTCTATCCTTATTAGATTATTCTTGGGGATGAAGGAGGGGTGTGGGAGAATGGAGGATAGAGGTGGGAGAGGAGAGGATGGGGGTGGGGGGGAGGAGAAGGGAGGATAAAGGTGGGAGAGGAGAGGAGGGGGGAGAAGGGAGGTAGGAGGGTGGGGTGTGTGCTATAGTGGGATAGGGGAGGCGGGGGATGCGGGAAGGCAGGGTAGAGGTGGGAGAGGAGAGGAGGGGGGAGAACGGAGGGAGGGTGTGGGGGGGGGGGGTGTGTGAAGCGGTAGATAATTGGGGTATGGGAGTCAGAGGAAAGGGATACATGATACAAAAAAAGAAAAATTAACCCCCTCTGTACCGACTACGGCTTTGTAATTTTATTTCAGCTACATGTAGACGACATTATTAAAGTTAGGACAGATGTATGGTAGATAAAATCATTAATTGAGATAGCTTCTAACATTTTAATGGGTAGACGTCCTTGCTAACCTAAATATAATCGTTTTATAATCTCGCCAGACTATAATGAAAAGGATGTCAGCGATACAGAAGAGGTTAACACTATCTGGTGCAACGTATCGGGGGTTATTATGGTATTTTGTTGTATTATTATTGAGGGTTTTAATTGTTTTTGCCATTTTCGAACAATGTGTTTTTAGTTTACCCCGACACTTAGAACAACGTCTCTCCAGACCCCCTTCAAACTAAACAAAACGTCCCCCAGACCCCCTTCAAGAAAAATGTCTCGGCCAAAGGCCAGTTTCTCCCAAATTGCAGGCTCGCTATCGCTTGCCCATGAAAAATCAACACCTTATTGGGTTGAAACATCATATAATCGCCAAACTAATGAGATAAAACGTCTTAAAATCTCCAAGCTAATGGAGTAAAACAGGGGGGAACCAAATTGACCCGCCCTGCACCTAATAGGGTTAAGCAAGAATCGCCAGAGTAAATCTATTTACATGATACAACAATCGAGTAAACCCCTCCCCCGTCTCATTCCCTACCGACCCTCACTGGTAGTAAACCCCTCCCCCGTCTCATTCCCTACCGACCCTCACTGGTAGTAAACCCCTCCCCCGTCTCATTCCCTACCGACCCTCACTGGTAGTAAACCCCTCCCCCGTCTCATTCCCTACCGACCCTCACTGGTAGTAAACCCCTCCCCCGTCTCATTCCCAACCGACCCTCACTGGTAGTAAACCCCTCCCCCGTCTCATTCCCTACCGACCCTCACTGGTAGTAAACCCCTCCCCCGTCTCATTCCCTACCGACCCTCACTGGTAGTAAACCCCTCCCCCGTCTCATTCCCTACCGACCCTCACTGGTAGTAAACCCCTCCCCCGTCTCATTCCCTACCGACCCTCACTGGTAGTAAACCCCTCCCCCGTCTCATTCCCTACCGACCCTCACTGGTAGTGGCTGTTGATATCATTCCCTACCGACCCTCACTGGTAGTGGCTGTTGATATCATTCCCTACCGACCCTCACTGGTAGTGGCTGTTGATATCATTCCCTACCGACCCTCACTGGTAGTGGCTGTTGATATCATTCCCTACCGACCCTCACTGGTAGTGGCTGTTGATATAATTCCCTACCGACCCTCACTGGTAGTGGCTGTTGATATCATTCCCTACCGACCCTCACTGGTAGTGGCTGTTGATATCATTCCCTACCGACCCTCACTGGTAGTGGCTGTTGATATCATTCCCTACCGACCCTCACTGGTAGTGGCTGTTGATATCATTCCCTACCGACCCTCACTGGTAGTGGCTGTTGATATCATTCCCTACCGACCCTCACTGGTAGTGGCTGTTGATATCATTCCCTACCGACCCTCACTGGTAGTGGCTGTTGATATCATTCCCTACCGACCCCTCACTGGTAGTGGCTGTTGATATCATTCCCTACCGACCCTCACTGGTAGTGGCTGTTGATATCATTCCCTACCGACCCTCACTGGTAGTGGCTGTTGATATCATTCCCTACCGACCCTCACTGGTAGTGGCTGTTGATATCATTCCCTACCGACCCTCACTGGTAGTGGCTGTTGATATCATTCCCTACCGACCCTCACTGGTAGTGGCTGTTGATATCATTCCCTACCGACCCTCACTGGTAGTGGCTGTTGATATCATTCCCTACCGACCCTCACTGGTAGTGGCTGTTGATATCATTCCCTACCGACCCTCACTGGTAGTGGCTGTTGATATCATTCCCTACCGACCCTCACTGGTAGTGGCTGTTGATATCATTCCCTACCGACCCTCACTGGTAGTGGCTGTTGATATCATTCCCTACCGACCCTCACTGGTAGTGGCTGTTGATATCATTCCCTACCGACCCTCACTGGTAGTGGCTGTTGATATCATTCCCTACCGACCCTCACTGGTAGTGGCTGTTGATATCATTCCCTACCGACCCTCACTGGTAGTGGTTGTTGATATCATTCCCTACCGACCCTCACTGGTAGTGGCTGTTGATATCATTCCCTACCGACCCTCACTGGTAGTGGCTGTTGATATCATTCCCTACCGACCCTCACTGGTAGTGGCTGTTGATATCATTCCCTACCGACCCTCACTGGTAGTGGCTGTTGATATCATTCCCTACCGACCCTCACTGGTAGTGGCTGTTGATATCATTCCCTACCGACCCTCACTGGTAGTGGCTGTTGATATCATTCCCTACCGACCCTCACTGGTAGTGGCTGTTGATATCATTCCCTACTGACCCTCACTGGTAGTGGCTGTTGATATCATTCCCTACCGACCCTCACTGGTAGTGGCTGTTGATATTGTTCACTTTTTGTCAATTTTGTATTAATTATTATTTTTCTAGTTTCCTTGTTAGACCTCCATCAAGCTTAAATGAAGCCCCCTAGAGCGCCTGTCAAGATAAATGTGTACATTTTTCGGTAGAAAAATGTCCTGGCCGAAGGCCGATTCCTCTTAAATTACAGGCTCGCTATCGCTCGCCAGGAAAAATCGAGACCTAATTGACAAGAAAAGTCTTAAAATTGACAGAAATGGGGCGAAAGTTCATAAAATCTCCAAACTAATGGGTCTAAAGATGAGGGAGAAGGTGGTCTAGAAAAGCGACTCGTCTGCCCTTGAACCCTCCCCTGTCTCATTCCCTACCGACCGTCACTGGCGGCGGCTGTTGATATTGTTAGTGGCTTAACATTGGGCTTCAGAGCCTATTAACCTTTCTGGGGGTACTGCTTGCTTTTTGCTCTATATATAAATTCATAGACTACAGTACATCTGGACTGGACACGAACATGGAACTTTGCAGTAAGGGACCCAAAATCGGAGAACGAACCCCCAAGTTCGAACCTCGAAACCGCGAACATGTGACATTTTCGGGGTTTCGAGGTTCGAACTTGGGGGTTCGTTCTGCGAATTTGGGCCCCTTACTGCAAAGTTCCATGTTCGTGTCCAGTCCAGATCTACTGTAGTCTATGATAAATTAAATACAAAACAAATTTTGTATTCGCTATACCTCCATCAATCTTAGAAAAACACTTCCTAGATCCCCTGTCAAGGTATATTTGTACATTTGTTGGTAGAAAAATCCCGGCCGAAGGCCGATTCCTTCTAAAAATATAGGCTCGCTATCGCTCTCCAGGAAAAAAATCGACATCTAAAAGGCACGAAGGGTCTTAATAATGATAAAAAAATGAGGCGAAAGGTCTCAAAATCGCCAAACTAACGGAACAAACGTCTTAAAACCTCAAACATAATATGCTAAACATGAGGGAGAAGGGGGCCAGAAAAAGATAGTACTGCCCCATTAAACTTGCGTCAGGACCGGAGCCCCTTTTTTATTGCTGCAATCCCTTGGTTGTTATTATTCCGCTGTCACACGAGCATATTTTCCGTCAATTTTCCATAAGCAAGTTTTTTCTCGTATTATTTCGGAACATTGTCGCACATGTATCGGTAACTAGACTGAAGGCAGATTATGTTAGGCGGCTCAATTCTGATAAAGTGTAATTTTTAAAGCTTCCTGGCCATAATTGCTCGTAAAAATTGCTCGAAAAAAGGTTAGTGTGACTCCGGCTTTATTCTATATTTATTTTATACTATCGAATTGGACAGTTTGTACACCCGGATACCATAGTCTCTAGCACACTCATAACAATTGGACAGTTTGTACACCCGGATACCATAGTCTCTAGCACACTCATAACAATTGGACAGTTTGTACACCCGGATACCATAGTCTCTAGCACACTCATAACAATTGGACAGTTTGTACACCCGGATACCATAGTCTCTAGCACACTCATAACAATTGGACAGTTTGTACACCCAGATACCATAGTCTCTAGCACACTCATAACAATTGGACAGTTTGTACACCCAGATACCATAGTCTCTAGCACACTCATAACAATTGGACAGTTTGTACACCCGGATACCATAGTCTCTAGCACACTCATAACAATTGGACAGTTTGTACACCCGGATACCATAGTCTCTAGCACACTCATAACAATTCGTGGACCCCTTATGGTTTTCTATATGCAATTATAACTATCTGGATTGATTTTTGGATGGAACTTGCTTAACAATAAAGAGTATATATAGTTTTGTAGTTGATTTATAGAATATTAAATACATAAATTCGCTTCCTGAGATATACTTACATAAATAAAAACCGGTCAAGTCCAGGAATGTGTATGAGTGGGGTATAAGCCATATAATTGCTAGAGGTCCTTTCTAATCTGAATAAAATCGTCTAATAGTTGCCAGAATATGATGAAAATTACGTCCCTGGGACTGTATGGGGTAACATTGATATTATGCTATGCTAAGCAATTCATTACCGGCAACGTATTTTGCATTTGATTAGAGCTACACCTAGACGATTTTTTAAGCTTAAGACAAATATATAGTAGCTAAAAGGATTAATAAAAATGGTTTGTAGCCTGTCAATGGGTAGACGTCATTCCTAAGCTAAATAATATCGTCTAATAGTTGCCAGAATGTAATGGAAAAGACGTCGCCGGTACATAAGGGGCTAAGCAATTCAAATTTCACTTTAACCAAATAATGACTATAGTACGTTCATTCTAGGTTAGGCAGACATCGTAAAGTCTAACTAAAAAAAAAAGGATAGAGCAAATAAGCTGTCAATCTCCACACCTATTCCCTAGCCAACTCTTCCTATTTGGTAGAAATAGTTGCTAGATTACTCTATTCCTGTTTGAGTTACAGAGGAATTAGAGGTTAAGATCGCTACCCAACCTTGGATGAACAGACTATAATCTGTCGAATTACTCAGCATAAATTATAGGTTTGAGTCGCGAAGGGAAGAAGGAAAACCTAATATTTAGTAGTGGCCCCGGAATCATTGACGATGCGCCTTACGTAGGTAATGGCCAATCTTTGAACTCTAGCTTGCTTGTTCAAACCACCCGCCCGGGAAGAACTCAAAATACGATTGCCTTACATCGTGAGCGAAACGCTCTTAATAACCACTCACGGTCTCGTCCTTATGATGTGGGTACCACTACTAGAAAACCACTCACGGACTCGTCCTTTATGATGTGGGTACCACTACTAGAAAACCACTCACGGTCTCGTCCTTTATGATGTGGGTACCACTACTAGAAAACCACTCACGGTCTCGTCCTTTATGATGTGGGTACCACTACTAGAAAATCACTCACGGTCTCGTCCTTTATGATGTGGGTACCACTACTAGAAAACCACTCACAGACTCGTCCTTTATGATGTGGGTACCACTACTAGAAAACCACTCACGGTCTCGTCCTTTATGATGTGGGTACCACTACTAGAAAACCACTCACGGTCTCGTCCTTTATGATGTGGGTACCACTACTAGAAAACCACTCACAGACTCGTCCTTTATGATGTGGGTACCACTACTAGAAAACCACTCACGGTCTCGTCCTTTATGATGTGGGTACCACTACTAGAAAACCACTCACGGTCTCGTCCTTTATGATGTGGGTACCACTACTAGAAAACCACTCACAGACTCGTCCTTTATGATGTGGGTACCACTACTAGAAAACCACTCACGGTCTCGTCCTTTATGATGTGGGTACCACTACTAGAAAACCACTCACAGACTCGTCCTTTATGATGTGGGTACCACTACTAGAAAACCACTCACGGTCTCGTCCTTTATGATGTGGGTACCACTACTAGAAAACCACTCACGGTCTCGTCCTGTATGATGTGGGTACCACTACTAGAAAACCACTCACGGACTCGTCCTTTATGATGTGGGTACCATTACTAGAAAACCACTCACGGACTCGTCCTTTATGATGTGGGTACCACTACTAGAAAACCACTCACGGACTCGTCCTTTATGATGTGGGTACCACTACTAGAAAACCACTCACGGACTCGTCCTTATGATGTGGGTAACACTACTAGAAAAACTAGTAAAATAAATAAAGAATAAAAATAAAAATTAATCTTGACCTAGCATTGCGCTTCCCGTGCGTCTGCTATTTTGGGTACGGACGCCATCTTGTTCACAGCGTATGTTCACTCTTAATCTGACATATCGAGACTCTCAAAATTGTAGCAGATGAATGGGAAGGGGACGGAAGAGAGGGCCAAAATCGTCAATGATTCCGGGGCCACTACTAAATATTAGGTTTTCCTTCTTCCCTTCGGGACTCAAACCTATAATTTATTAGTGGCCCCTTCATCATTGACGATGCGCCTGAATTCTGAAGACTGGAGGGGGACATACATCATAAACATCGAATACCACTAATAAACCAGGTAAGGTCCAAGTAAACACGTACTAATCAGATCAGTTTAATATCAAAGAAAATATAAAAGAGGGTTACAGGTGGCGTTTCTTAAAGGAAGACTGGGGTGTTAGCACCTTTACGTTTGATAGAACAGTTGGTGTAACAAGAATAAACTATTCATTTAGCTTATATAACCCAAGATAAATGAAACATTCATTATCATCCAAATTTGTTAATATGTAGGCCTACATATTCATGGCCTTAGGTACTGTATTACCGAAATATTTGTACTCTTACTCTAATCCTAATCCTTAAGATTGTTGAGTATATTGGAAGCCCTATTGCATCCATAGTGTTAACCTCAAAAATAAAAACAATTCCTGACTAGACTTACTTTAGTCTAAGGAACGGATTATCACATGACCTTAATACTGTTACATTTTGTCTCACTTCAGAGGCAGGTAGAGTCCTTAGCTAGGATACTCCCCCCCCCCCCCCCCCACCCTTTTTCATCACAAAATTAGCTTAAAACTAGACTTTCTGCCTTAATGCTACACATGTTCTAGCCCAGCCTCGGGGTCCCCAGGGGGGGGGACCATAAATGCCCCCACACCCGACCGACGATCCCCTGACGACCCCACATAATTTCCTGGACCTCGGCCTGTTACTCTTTATATTAATTTCTGCAACATTCGTGGAACAACTTGAGATTGTTCGGCCATATGGAACGTATGGAAAGCGAGAGAATGACTAAGAGGGTGTACGAGAGCGAGGTGGAGGGACAGAGGGGGAGAGGTAGACCTAATATGAGGTGGAAGGATGGAGTGAGGAACTACATGAACGAAGGCGGTGCTGGTTGGGGGGAGGGGCGTCGACTGACTGGGGACAGAGGTGCATGGGGGCGGTTCGTTCGTGGCCACCCCTTCGGGGATCACGGCGTCAGGCAATAGATAGATAGATAGAACATTCGTGGACTTTCCTCTAACTTTCACTCTGTTGAGCACCATCTCTCCTCCTACAAACCTGATCTTCTCTTCCTCACCGAAACTCAGGTGTCTGTAGCAACATCCAGCAGCCCCTTCCCTGTATCCTCCTACTTTCTCTATCCTAGTTTCAAAGCCAAAGGCGGATGTTGTGCATATGTGCACAACAAACTCACTTGCTCTCGTGTTCCCGATTTCGACTCCTCTGAATTCTCAACTTTATGGCACAAACTTTCCTGTCATTCTCTTATTAAATATTTCTGTGCTGTCTATCTTTCCCCTAACTCTACCAACTTTCCCAAATTCTTTGACTATCTAAACTCTACAGTGGAACACATTCTAGGAGATTTCAACGTTCACCACCGCCAATGGCTCTCCTCTCACACTACTGATCCACCTGGTGAACAAGCCTACGTCTTTTCTATCCTAAATGACCTAGAGCAGTTAGTTCAGCAACCCCCCCGTATCCCGGATCGCATCGGAGATTGGCCCAACATTCTTGACCTGTTTCTAACATCTAACCCTTCTTCTTACACTGTCGATCTTTTCTCTCCTTTGGGCTCCTCCGACCATAAACTTATCTCTGTCACCTGTACTATCTCTCCAGTACGGCCACCCCCTCCTCCTAGCCGGCGGCGCTTGTGGCACTTTGGCGCTGCCGACTGGGAGGCTCTTCGGCAGTACTTCTTTGATTTCCCATGGAATGATTTTTGCTTCCGTGGCCGAGGACCCTCGGAGAGTGCTGAACGCATTACTGAGGTAATCCTATCGGGCATGGAAGCATATATTCCATTCTCTTTCTCTCAGACTAATGCTAAAAAATCTTGGTTTACTCACGCCTGTTCTACTGCTGTCCGCAATAAGGAGGAAGCATTCAAACGGTACCGACGCCTTAAAACTCAAGACTCTCATTCTTCATATGTTTCTGCCCGGAATCAAGCCAAATCTGTTCTTCGACTTGCCAAACACTCTTTCATCAATAATAAATGCACTGAACTATCCAACTCTAGCTCTTCCCAAGCTTTCTGGCATCTAGCCAAAAACCTCTCCAACAATTTATCTTCCTCGTCTTTCCCTCCATTTTCCCACTCTGATGGCACAACCATCACTTCTTCCTCTGACAAAGCTAAACTCTTCGCTCAAACTTTTGCTAGAAACTCCACCTTGGATGATTCCGGTGCTATTCCTCCCTCTCCGCCCTCCTCTCTCTTACTTATGCCTAATATCCTAATCTCTTCAAACGACGTACTTTCTACCCTCTCTGGGCTTAACACTAATAAGGCGTACGGTCCGGACGGTGTTCCTCCTGTTGTTCTCAAAAACTGTGCTTCCGTGCTGACTCCCTGCCTTGGCAAACTCTTTCGTCTCTGTCTATCCTCTAACGTCTTCCCTTCATGCTGGAAGTTTGCTCACATTCAACCTGTCCCAAAGAAGGGTGACCACTCTCAACCCTCCAACTATCGTCCAATTGCTCTCATTTCTTGTCTTTCTAAAGTTTTTGAAACTATTTTTGCTTCCAAATTTCTTAAGCATTTCTCTTCTCATAATCTGCTCTCAGATCGCCAGTATGGCTTCCTTAAAGGTCGCTCTACTGGTGATCTTCTTTCATATCTTACTAACTCTTGGTCATCCTCCTTTCGGGACT
This sequence comes from Paralithodes platypus, assembly GCA_032716605.1. NCBI lineage: Eukaryota > Metazoa > Arthropoda > Malacostraca > Decapoda > Lithodidae > Paralithodes > Paralithodes platypus. The sequence continues at coordinate 12,397,191 of CM064500.1, forward strand.
TCGGTGAGACTTTTTCTATTGCACTAGACATATCGAAAGCCTTCGATAGAGTCTGGCATAAATCTTTAATTTCTAAACTACCCTCCTTCGGTTTCTATCCCTCCATCTGTGCCTTTGTCTCTAATTTCCTTTCCGGCCGTTCCATAGCCGCGGTTGTGGATGGCCATTGTTCACTTCCTCACTCTATAAACTCCGGTGTTCCTCATGTTCTGTCCTATCTCCTATTATCTTTCTAATTTTTTTAAATTATCTCCTTAACTGTACCTTAATTCCCATCCATTCATACGCAGACGACTCAACCTTACACTACTCCATTACTTTTTCAGAACGCCCCAACCAGCAATCCCTCAACGACAAATGTAATGAAGCCATAGAACTCTTAAATTCTGATCTAAATACTATTTCCAATTGGGGCAGAGAAAATCTTGTTAACTTTAATGCTTCCAAATCCCAATTTCTTCATCTATCTACCCGTCAGGATCTCCCAGTGGACTATCCCTTATTCTTCAACAATACAAAAATCAACCCTTCATCTTCTCTCAATATTCTTGGTGTCTCTTTTTCTTCTGCTCTCATTTGGAAGGACCATATTACCAGTCTTGCTAAGGCAGCCTCCCAGAAGCTGGGTGTGCTCAACCGCCTTAGGGGGTTCTTTTCCCCTGCACAGCTTCTTGCTCTGTACAGGGGCATAGTGCGCCCTTGTATTGAGTATTGTTCACATGTGTGGGGAGGTTCCTCTCACACCACTCTCCTAGACTAGGTTGAAAGGAAGACCTTTCGTATCATTAACTCCCGTCCACTCACCAACTCTCTGCAATCTCTCTCTCTCCGCCGCAATGTTGCATCTCTCTCGCTATTCTATCGCTACTATAATAATCAGTGTTCCTCAGAGCTATCCCAGTGCATACCACCTCCTTTACGTAGGGCACGTGGTACCCGTCTTGCAACTCAATCCCACCCCTACTCTGTGCAACTCTCCAACCCAAGAGTGAAACGTTACTCTCAAACTTTCTTCTACTCAACAGCTGAGCTCTGGAACTCTCTCCCAGAATCAGTCTTTCCCGCTTCCTATGACTTAAATTGCTTCAAACTCCGTGTGTCCAGGCATTTTGGCTCGAACGTCCCTTGATTTTGGCCCTGTCACTCTTTCAACTATGGGGGAGGCACTCGCTATAGGCAGTTATGCCTTTTGCCTCCCTCAATCACATAGAAAAAAAAAAAAAAAAAAAAAAAAAAAATGTACGAGAAGGTTTCATGAGATTGACGGACAGGTAACGTGTGAGAAAGGTATGATTTGATGACCACAATTGAGTCTGCTGAATATCTTCTAGGGAGTAATTATGGAGGAATCGAAGTGATGCCGCCCATTTACGAAGATCGTGTGATCTTGCCAACATGCCAGGATTACTCTCACGAATGACTTCCACTAATGACGCAGCTAGCCGGCGTTTTTTTAATCGAATACCTGTCCGTGAAACCCAGAGGGCTCCCACCTGTGAGGGCCGGGAAGCCCACATAAATAACCTAAGTGACTGCACTGGACACAGTAAATGGTGCCTGTCACCCTGTTTCAGAGCCGGAATTTCGAACTCTGTAAATACATGATTATAATGCTAATTCTTAGCAATGAAGTTAGGAGCAGGAGCAATATGTACACCCATGTTGCGCCTTGAAAATCTTAGACAGTTTGGCTCCGAACTCATTGCCGCCAACTCAGACACCCTGTCACCCGTAGCCAGTGCCATTAGAAAAATGGCCTTTTTAAGTATTAGGTCAAAGGGAGGATCCTTGCAAAATTTACGGGACTGAAGCATCTCAAGGGCCAGATCAAGAGACCAGGTGGGTGTGAGTTGACAAGGAGGAGGGCGAAGCTTGAAGCAAGACCTCATGAAACCCTTTTCCTCCGCCTCCGGTACAGACAAGCCAGTTAAATCTAAAAATGGTGTCCTAATTGCTGTGAGGTGATTCCTTAATGTGACAACTGACAACTTTTGAACATTGAATAGGTAATTTAAATAATTAAACACCAGAGCCTGCACTGAGGACTGTTGTTGACCAGTTTCTACAATCAAGGTAGTAAATGACTTCCAGTGTGATTGGTACTGTCGTCGGGTTGATGGAGCATACTGATTAATCAACTTGTGAGTCACAGTTTCCCCAAACTGGCCTAGCCACTTGGCCTTCTGAATATCCACAAGGCAAAAGTCAGCGAGGTCTTGAGGTTTCCAATTGCCTCTAAGTGGAAGTACGAGATCGGGAGCGACACCGGGTTCTCGCACCACATCTTTAATTGGTTGTACCACACTTGAGCCGGCACAAGGGCGCGATCATCGAGACCATGCTCCGATAATCCCGTAGTTTGTGAACTACTTTGCACATTAAGGATGCGTCTGGAGGTGGAAACAGATAAATGGAGCTCCATTTGTTCAACTCTACCAGAAATGCCTCCGGACCCCCCGCCGGAGTGAGACTCCGGCGTGTGAGGTACTGAGGCAGCCTGTGGCTTGCCTCTGACGCGAACAAGTCCACTTGTGGATGGTAAGGCTCCGCAATCAACTTTTGAAAGTTGTTTTGTCTGAGAGCCCATTCTACTTGAGTGCTTTGTCTCCGGGACAGAGCATCCGCCCTTACATTCGCCACGCCAGGCAGATACGTTGCGTGAAGATAAATCCCGAGCCTCGCGGCTAGTCGAAATATCTTTTCCGACAACCCTTGTAACACTTGTGATCTCACTGACCCTTGCTTTTGAATGCATGTCACTGCAGTCAAATTGTCCATTCTGAAGGCTAGGGACTTTCCACCTGGCTCATGCCGTCGGGGGTGGAGCTGTCCAAGTCAAGGATGAGTGAATAACTTCTGGCTTCACCCAAGCCGCCAGGAGGTTGTGGATTAAAGTTGGAATTGTCCTCAGTGTTTCCGCCGATGAAAGTGGAAAATACATGTTTCCTTCCAAGATAATTCTTTTGACCTTCAGACGACCTAACGGTACCGTCAGTTGTATCCAATTGAGTGAGCCTACCAGAGATTCCCAGATCTTCCTCGTTGTCGTCTGAGAGAGCAGAAATCGGAAGAGTTTCCTGCGAAATCTCTGACGGTTGTCCACACTCTGACTCAGAGTTAGTGACTCGGTATCCCAGATAAGGCCCACCCATAGGATTTGCTTGGTGGGAATAAGAGATGACTTTGCTAAGTTTACCCTGAACCCTAAGGTCTCTACATAGTCTAATACTAGTTGAACATGGTGAAGGCACATTATCTTGGATTGGGCTACCACTAGCCAATCGCCTAGGTACCATAAAATCATGATTCCCTGTTTGAGCAATGGTAGCAACGCCTGTCGAACTAATTTTGTGAAAACTCGGGGTGCTAGATTTAATCCAAAGGGCATTCTTTGAAAAACAAACGTTTGATCCCCGTTGCGTAAGGCTAGAAACCTATGAAAACGTTTGTTGATGGGGACATGCCAATAGGCGTCTTTTAGATCTATTGAGCAAATCCAGCCCTGCGGCGGGAGTGACAACCTGATCTGAATCACTGTCAGCATCCTGAATGACTGATTGTGAATGTGGGTGTTGAGATATGAGAGGTCGATCACCGTCCTCATCTGAACACTGTCCCTCTTTGGCACCAAAAACAACCGGGATATGAACACTGGCATTGACGTAGGACTGGGGATTATGATCTGCTTTTGTGCCATCTCTTTGATAATGGATCCCACCTCTAATGAAACCTGATTGAATTCTGTGGGGAAACGTAAACGGGGTCGCCGGGACCACCGCCACGAGAGACCTTTGCGGACCACTGTCCTTGCCCATGTTCGCCGGGGCCATGCCCGGAAATGATCTCGGAAGTTGCCAGTCACATGACAGGTCTTGTCCGGCAGGCGGCAGTGCTACTCTCGGATCCTTCTCGCCTTGCCTTGGCACTGGGAGTGAGAGAGCCCTGTGGTGTGTCTCAGTTTTTGGAGGATGAATGTGACTCTGACTTTGGCATGGGGGAATGAGAGGTCTTGCTACCATCGCTACTGGATTTACCCCTGTGTTGGCCCCGAAACCCCCTCCCTCTACCCCTGAAGTTATCGCGCCCTTTAGGTGCCCCGGTATGAGCAGGGGTTGTGAAAGTCTTGGCTGACTGATTGAACTGTGACTGACCACGAAAGGAACTTTTAGCTCTGAAATTTTGTTTAGCTGCCTGCTCACCCTTGAATTTAGTAGTGGTGGCAGGTTGTTGGTCTAGGAGAAAAGTTACTGTCCTCCATGCTTCAGCAGAGACTAAGATAGCTGTACAAATATTGGATAGGAGCAACCTTCTACCGATCTCCGCCGGAAGTCTCTTCACAAATACACTCTTATATCTTGGCGCATCCGTACAGCTTCAAAGATAGCTGTCCAGACATCGCCGAGAGACTGAATTGAGTTTTGGAGGAGGAGGCGTCTGGTCAGAGAAAGGGCCTTCTGAGTTCTGGCGTCCCTAACCGACTCAGTTGTCCTAGCCAGAGAGGCTGCAAGTTGTTGGCTGAGTAGGTGTTGAGATGCCAGCCTCCAGGCTTTCTGTCTCATTTTATAATCTTTGTCAATCTGAGCCTGTGTGGGGGGACAAAATGGTTCAGGTAACTGGCACAAAGATAATTTTGGGGCCCCAATAAAATCAAACATATGTTGGAGAATCCCGTCAACCTTGCCTACTGGCATAGAAAACCAATGATTGTCTTCTGCTGGAATATGATGACTACTTTTGTTGGAAATGGTGCTGGCAAACAGCTGGGCCTCATGTCCCCAAGCAACCCACTGCCCATACTCCCCTCCCTTAACATGAACTAATGAGGCCCCATGAGAGTCCCTGAAAGGAATGGAATTTAGTTCTGGGGTCAAACCCTGCAACACTTTTTAAATCATTCAACCCATCAGTTTTAGTCCAGTCGGGAAACAGTTTTCTGGCGGAAGTAGGAGGCAAGGCAGGGGATGATTAATACACAAAAAATTCAGGATTGAAAAAGTGTGGGATGGCCTTAATAACAATATCAAGTACCTCTCCCAAATGGTTCTTGGCCCTTAATTTCTTCTTTTCACTTGCCTCTATAACCCAGTGATCCGGGACAGGTAACTCACCTGTATCCAGGGCGTGTGCGAGCTCGGGGCGCAGAGCTTGAATAAATATCCGGTCCATACAAGAGTGGCATATGGCCTTTTTTGTTGGGGATGGACTTGTCTAGTGGGGGAGCTAACAATTCCGAAAACAATTTCATGTTAGGTTGCAAGAGAGCAGAGGTACCCGGAATCGGAACCACGGGGTTGACAGTGGGGGCAGGGGGAGGAGAAGTTACGGTAACTTGAGGATGCACCAACACTTGCCCAAGAGGTCGCACCGCCGGGGTTATAGGTGTTGGATTAGCAGCCTGGCGCTCACTCTTAATCTGCCTCATGAAATCAAACAGCTCTTGCAACTGATCCTTTGCTACAACCCCATAATCTTGATCAGACTGCGATGCGGACTGTGACATCTCTGAGCCCTGCGTTCCAGATGGTCGAGAGACTGGTCGTTGGCTAGACCCCAGTTTGTCAGTATATCCCTCGTGTTGGTATATATCTATCTGTGGCCCCTTCGTTAGTGACCCCGTTGACCGGATTGATGGGGCTGGTTGAGTCTCCCACCGAGACTCATCAACCCGGGCATCGGTTTCATATGTATCTGTTTGTGATTGATAGGGACCCCAGGGACCAGGCAGATTAATCAAATTTATATCTGGGATCTCAAACATGGAGGATTCCTGAACAGGTGAATGCCGGTCTGGGGAGCTCTCATGTCTCCGCCAGTGAGAAACTACACTGCCACTTCTTTCTTTCCCTAACACAGGTAAAACAATAAGTTCCGGTGTAGGGTTACGGGGAATAGTAAATTGGGGGGAATAGCCTGAGACCGAACTAGATGTGTCTCTTGATGTCTCTCTCTTCGATGAAGATTTCTTTCTCGATTTTGACGGATCCTCAGCCGTCTTCTTTCTTGATGAGGAGGACTTCCTATGCCAGCTCGACTTTGATTTGTCCCCGGCGGCTAATGCGGAGTCAAAGTTAGAGCGGGACCGCTTAGCCTCCTGGTCATCTGACTGGGGCTTGGTTTGTGGCAAAGGCGATCTTGACCATCTCGCCGGCTGGTTGAAGCTAGTTTCTCCGGCGGATCTTTGGTCTGAGGTCTCTTTCGGTGGCGGGAGGAATTGTCATCCGAAGAAGATCCCGGAAGGGGTGAGGTAACAACTGAACTCTTTAACGAATCCTCAAAAATTTGGTCATCCAACTGGAGGGATTTATGAGCCATTGTCTTACAATATGTTACATATTCAGATTTAATGTGTTGAAGGATAGTCTTACATTGACTATCTTCATGGTTAATCAAGGCATTGCTGAGGGCTGAACATTTGGGACAAGATTTTGATAACCACCGACCTCTCGAACGGTCTAGGCAAGGGACACACTTTACACAGAGTAAGTGACCAATAATCGCTAATCTTTGACAGCCCAGAGCTGAACAGAAAGAGTAAATACATGATTACACTCCCCACCGCCACAGAGATATTAACCCGGAACTGCAGGGAGACTCTTAAGAGTTCCCCCGGCGGACTGCGGGGAGACTCTTAAGAGTCAGTGAAAGAAAAAAAATCAACTTTTGACATCATTTTTTTTTTTTTTTTTTTTTTTTTTTTTTTTTGGCCCCTGGGCCATGCAAAATCTCAGTCCTCTACCTCCCCTCCTTCCCCACTTTCCTCCTCTCCTTCAGTTATCACCTATTTTCCCTGTTATTCCCTTATTCTGAGGTATATTTTCGTGCTAACATTAGAAATCCGGTTGCAGGGTGTGGTCATCACTGATAGCAAGCGAATGCAAGAGAGAGAGAGAGAGCATCGATCGACTGTGTCTCAGTGGCCTTGGGGGAAATTGGCGGGAAAGCAGCTTGCCTCACCCATACATTATACAACTCGCGGACTATATCTCCGATTTTGACCATCCAAACGCTGTTTTCACTCGTTTTATTGTTGTTTCAGGTTAATACCTTTATAATCAACCCATAATAGGCGCATATGGATAAGTATTAATGCTATTAATGGTACAATGAATATTTTAGTGACGGAAACACCTCAAATACATGCGCACAGGGAGAGGTGTCTAATTACCCCCATGCGCACTTCAGAGGTTAAGCTTCCTAGGTGTCTCACTTTCGAACCTGTGTGAGAAAAAATGTCAAGTATCAATGCTCATAAGGACACGCTAGGCTGGAGAAATTAATATAAATATATATCTCCACGTAACAAAAAAATAAAGTTTGAATAACACTTAAACAATATTAATTCCCCTTACGTTAAACATTCCTCAGAAATGTAATTGAGTATTGTGTAGCCTACCATGTGCTACTAAATTTGTGAACTTCTTACCCAAGTGAATAACACTGACCTCATTCGCCTTGTGATGCATGAATCAACCCCGGCAATCATCGCTAAAACGGAATTTTGATTCTAAGTCCGGCGGACAAATCGCCAATGATAAAGCAAAACAGTTTAACTGGAAGCTACAAGATCGAAAAGGGTGAGTTTATTTCCCGGCTCAGCCGTGATTCGCGCGGCGATTGCGGCTCCCCACTTTTTTGTATCAGCCGGCTAAATGTTCGTCTGTCTCAAGCCAAAAGAACGTTTGTTTTGTGTGATTTGTTGGCGGTGCAAAACGCGATTACGAGGGAAGGCTTCGCCGTTACCCTTCGAAACCCGAATTATTTTAGTAACATGCCGGTACATCCGGAATCATACTATATGCCTTAAATAACACAAACCAAAGTCATTGTAAACCAGTACCATTCGATGAATACTGAATTTTAATATAGCTCAGAGTGTTTCCCGGTGGGGAAACCACATGGAACACCCTGAGACACATTGTTACGTAATGTTAAATCTTACTTGAACCATAAAAAATCCCGCCGGAAGGGCCAACCCTTCAGTATATATAGGGATGAACAACGTGTACATACATGGCATGGTTATACATCATGAACAATCAATAATCAATGATAACACTCCCTATCCATATATATATATGCAACCTAATGAGGCCAACTAGATGGGAGCCCTTGGCGATGAGTTCGTCAATAGCACAAACCTGCAATCCAGCGTCGACCCCGCTACTTGTAGAACACATGATGATAAAGTTGCAGAGCAGTATGGCTCCGTGCCGGATCCCTCAGCAAAGTGAGAAAATCCAACGGCACTAGCCCACGAAGCATACTTGTTGCACACCCTGAAGGGACTGAGCAAACAGGCTCCAGTTCACCCTAAAAGAAGCCTTGTGACTAATCAGTGAACTAATAGTGGGTTAGGATAATAAAATAAAACACGAGGGGCGACTTTCCTTATCACAACAAGAACAACACCTAACACGAATGCTTAGACCCAGAAAAACAATCTCCAGGGCCCGTTTTAACACTTCAGCCTACACCTAGTTGATAATCTAACCTAACTTCAGCACTGTCATGGACAAATGAGCAAAGACTCACTAGTGTCAAAGAAGGTGACGATCGAGGTTTAGGCAGGAGTGTCGGGGCTAAACTATGCGGGCCCAAGGAGATTAAGGAGTGAACATACGCTGTGAACAAGATGGCGTCCGTACCCAAAATAGCAGACGCACGGGAAGCGCAATGCTAGGTCAAGTTTAATTTTATTTTGTATTCTTTATTTATTTTACTAGTTTTTCTAGTAGTGGTACCCACATCATAAGGACGAGTCCGTGCGTGGTTTTAACCCTTTCAGACATATGACGCGATTTTGAACCTATTGGGGATACTTTATAGCCTTTGTTACCATCAGGGGTATTTAGAAACATTTAGTAACATTTGGCAACAGAGCCGATGGCACCGATCAATTATCAGGTGGGTCAAGGGATGTTTGGAGGGCAGAAGTTTAGGATACTTGCATGATTCTGAGATAGCCGCTAACCTTAATCTGCCTCCACAATGAATTATACCTCCCTTCAGGTGTAGTCCTAACTGGTAGCTACTTCAACCTCTGCAGCTGTCTTTGAGTTAGCTGTGGGCAGAAAACTAATTTTGGAGAGGTAATTATAAGAGTGAGACAACTCTATATCTTATTGCTAATCTGGCAACCTCTGCCTCATAAATGCGTGAAAGGGTTAAGAGCGTTTCGCTCACAATGTATGGCAATCGTATTTTGAGGTCTCCCCGGGCGGGTGGTTTGAACAAGCAAGCTAGAGTTCAAAGATTGACCATTACCTACGTCAATGATGAAGGGGCCACTAATAAATAATTATATTTAGTAGGAAAGTTCGGGAAAAGACAATTAAACTGGTCACGTTACGAAAGACGGCACACATTCCCTAAACTGTCTGGGTATATTGTCTAATTTTAAGGGAGCCCACCTCACTTTTTTCTCTTTCTCTTTCTCTCTCTTTGGCTTGTATCCTTTCAGCCCCATTCAGCCAACTGTTGCAAGACGTTTATCCCCATCCAGGTGTCGATTTCTACCTGGCGAGGAATAGCCAGCCAACATTGTATGGAGAAATATCGGCTTCGCCGGAGTCATTTTTCTATCGAAAAATTTACAAATTTAGCTTGCTGTCGAAACAAAAATATATATATGCTGGCTCGATACCACTTGCCAGGAAAATATTGACACCTTGATGGGGGTAAACGTCTTAAAACAGTAGGCTGAATGGGGCCGTCGTTGTCGTTGTCGTTGTTGTCGTTGTCCGTCTGTCTCGAAACTCCTCCTAGACCGTTGGACGGATTTTCACCAAATTTCACATGAACATTTGTTGCGTGAATGCGAACATCAGTCAAAAAAGATTTTTTGAATTTATGTAATAATTATGATTTTAGGTCCAAAATATGGTTTTACCAAGCTCCCTACCCTCTCCCGGAGGCCCCCCCCCCCTTTCCGGACCACCCTCCTCCCTTAACCCCCCCCCCCCCCCCCAGCAATGATGGCGTTCTTAGTGTGTGAGCCCCGAAGGGGCTCACACACTATGAACGCATTCGTTCTGGGGGCAAATTCATCTCGCTCTGCATTTGCTAGATTAAGTTAGTTTAGTTGGCATTAGAATTGATGATAGTAATAGTGGGATTGATGGTGATAGTAGTGATTATGGTGATAATAGTAGTGATGATGGTTGTAGTTGTATTGATGATGATGCCAGTAGTGATGATGATGACAGTAGTAGATATGATGGCAACAGTACTAGTAGTAGTGATGATGGTCATAATAGTAGTGATGATAGTGACCAGTAATGATGATAGTTGTAGTGATAATAATGACAGTAGTGATGATGGTAGTGACTATGGTGTGAGTATTAGTGATGATGGTGAGTAGTAGTGATGATGGTGAAAGTTGTAGTGATGATGACAATAGTTGTGATGATGAAGCTCATAGTAATGGTGATAATGGCAGTAGTAGTGATGATGGTGACATTAGGATACATGATGGTAATACTTGTGACAGTAGTAATGATGATGGTTATAGAAGTAGTGATGATGTTAACAGTAGTAATGACGATTGTAAGATGGTGGTGATTATAGTAGTAATGATGGTTGATAGTTATAGTATCAATGATGATAGTAGTTATTATGATGGTAGTCACAATGGTGACTGTAGTAGTGATGATGGTGAGACTAGTAGTGATGATTGTAGTAGTGATGATGATCATAGTAATGGTGATGATGAAAGTAGTCGTGATGATTGTGGCAGTTGTAGTGATGATGGCAGTAGTAGTGATGATTGTGATTGATGACGGTATTAGTAGTGATGATGGTAACCTATCGCAGTGTTGGGTATGCCGTTTTGATTTTGGGCAAAACGGCACGTCTACTTTATTTATATGTATCATAATTAGACATTGTTTTATTAGTTCATTCACTTGAATAAATACACACATTCGTTTGAATTAAGTAGTGTACATTGTACACTATACTGTATAGTAATTAATGTAGTAATTACTGTATATACTGTACGTTACAGGATAGATTACCATAAACTGGGATAGGTTTCTTTAGGTTAGTTTGGTGTTAATGCAATATAAATGCTCTTATATTGCATATAAATGGGGGGGGGGGGTTAAGACGGCGCTAGAATAGGGACAACACAAAATGAACACACAAACAAAATGCAAATTGGCACACATCTAAATATAAATTTAAACCCTAAATTTAGAACCTAAAACCCACCCACATAATTATATATTATATAATTATAGCATTGGGTAAACATTATTCTAGATAAGATGAATATGCATAGCGTTATTCCAATTAAATGTACAATTAGTAGGTTACTCTACCAAACATTTCATCGCCGAATGCACACTGTATCCATCATCTTATATAGTTCATAATTGCATTCTGTATGTAGACATTACCGAGTAAATGTTAGGTTATGTCATATATACATTTACAATATATAACACATAATAATTATAAGGCATTGGTATGTTATAAGCTGGCATTCCGTATGTAAGGAATGCCTAATATCGCATTATTATTATTATTTAAGTTATCAACATATATGTGTGTTTTCATGTAGTGTGACGTTAACCACTCCGTTAGAACCGCATGGCTTGTCCTACAGCGACTCGCTAGGATCGCCAGGGCAGTGGATGGGGCTACAGTTTATGTATTGGAGGGTGCTTTATTTCATATGAAAGCTCGTGTCATGGGCAGTCCAGAAAGGCTCTTTGTTTTCACCCATGTCAAGGCTTTATATATTTAATTGTAAAGTATATGTTTTATCATTAACTAGTAATGATGGGATCGGGGAGAGAGAGAGAGAGTAGAACAGAGTGAGAGGGAGCGCGCAGTGTTTTTGTCCCACTCGATGACGTCACGGCTGGCTGCCTCGTGGGGGTTGGTGGAGAGAGGTCCTTACCATGCTGCTAGCTCCCTTGCTAGTGGCTAGAGGACTTGTAACCGCTTTTTTCCCACGCGCCTCGAGCTAGTGCGAGTATATATACAGTTCCTCGCCACTCTCTCCCTCAGATCTGGTTTCTAGAACGCATCCATCTTTTTCCCTTGCTATCTGTCCCCAGCTCCGCACCTGAGAATCTTTTCCTCTGCCTATCTCTCTCATTTTCCATATCTTTCACCACCTTTTATTAATATTATACCCCCTCTGGTTAACTCTGCAAAATCAGCTTCATGCTGGCCAGTTGTATTGTGCGTTAAGGTCTGATATAACCTATGTATGTTTAGTTGTTAAGATAAGTTGATCACGAAGCATTGGTTAGCATCCATATTGTTTAGTACCGCTTCCTCTAATAATTAGTGTTCTGCTGGATTAGATAATGCTAGACTAGGAGTCTGATATTATAAGGTATTGTTTCCTATGAGTGCTGGCTTTAGTTAAAAGCGGCACGACATACCTGAGAACTGGAGTTGATTGAGTAAATTCTAGTCTGTGTGCCATTGAGAGTAGAGCATGCACGAATGAGGGCTTTTTGCCTATACCATTCTGCACTGTTCTAAGCTCGTTGTTTGTCTTTGAGGTACGCCAGGAGAACGCTTAATACTTCGGTATTAAGGTTTCTCAAGAGAGCTACCCTTCATTATAACGTAATATTTTACGCACACACTTGAGATTTGCACTAGGCTATGCGGCATGCCATGCGCACCAGTATCTCGTATCATTGACTCTAGCTAGACTTTATTAGTCACAGTAGACATTAAGTATATTAAACCAATTACTCTTTTTATGCACACCCGTTTATGATTACACAAGCATTTCGCAGCCTAGTTTGATGTATTGAGACACAAATGACTTAGGCTCTTTTTGTTGATAGGAATACTGCATTGTCGTGGCGATTATTATTATTGTTGTAGTGTTTAGGATATTCTTGGCTCCGACGGCATTATATATTCTGCCTTTTTGTGTGCATTGCCTGCACGATCATGGTTCCGCTGCCTGCCTTTATGGGTTCCATTTCCGATACGAGCATCTTTATAGCATCTAACATTTAAAGAAGATTCCTTGTTAGTGTTGAAGGACTTTAGTGCACTTTCTTTCATGTAGGAGTGCCTGACATTTATTGATTAAAGTAACGTAAGCTGTAACTTCTCTTACCACCTTACTTTGCATACCATGACCAAGCACCTTCGGTTATAGGTAGTAATAGGCTGTTTTCACATAACATTAAGCCTAGAGTAGATGCACATTTATTGAGAGTTTGATAGCCTATTATTGCATATAGAACTCTGTAGAGTATTTGTGTTCTTTGTTCACTGGGAATATACATCAGAGGTTGGATCTAGCGCTTTCCGTTGTAGCATTTATGCCATTACTAGTCCAATGAATAAGAGCCCTGATATATTTAAACCCCAGTCGTAACAAATGGCGACCTTACCTAGGATTTGGTGAACCTACATTTATTAGCAGGGAACATTTGTTGTTTTGGAGAATATTGTGCGGGGATCAGCAAGAATTTTGTTTTGCAACATAGTATAGCCCTTGAGTATTTCCGAGAATATTTGTGTGTATATCGAGGTATAAGAGTTTGGGGTGCTTCTTTTCTGAATATTGTGGTGAGAAATTTTTGTGAGCATCATGTCTTATACCGGATCAGAGGAGAATGGAGACACAGTACGTAATGTCGAAACTGAGGAACAGCAGCATGATGAAAGGGTTAATCGGGTGAACTGTGAGGAGGATGCTAGGATATTTTTGCAATGGCCTGTTACTGCCGAGCGGTTGGAGGGTATGGATCGGTACGGTCTTCAATGCCTGGCCACAGCTATTGGTCATGCGGTTACTAGCAGCATGACCAGGGATAACTTGATAACGTGTGTACTAGGCAGGGTGACTGGTGAGCGAGATGGGTTGAGTGCTCAGAGCCCTTCGGCCATGCTTCCCCTACACTCGACTCCCAGCCATCCCAGTAGTTTGCCGACCCCGGGTACGCTTCCGCAGTCGGGTGGTGACTGGCAGGGGGGGTTGCCCCTGGGGGGACCACCGGTAATTTCAAACATTGTAGCACCTTCACCTCCTCAAGGGTTAACTCCAGAATTATTGCTTCAGCTCGAATTAGCTAAGATCGAAGAGAGAAAGGCTAATAATAATAATAATAATAGTTCTTAAAGCTAGCGCATGCTAAGCTAGCTAAGGATAGCTCAATAAGGCCGATTAGGCATATTTCCATTGGGGTCCTGTACTACTATCCCATCCCTTTGCTCATGAGGGATGGTAACGACTCAGTGCTTGTGAAAAATCTTTAATGCTATCAGGGTATCTGAGCTTCAGCTTCAGCAGCAATTAGAATTAGCCAAGATAGAAGAGAGAGCCAAGATAGAAGAGAGAAAAAGTCACCAGCACATAGAGCTAGCAAAAATCCAAGCTGATTTAGAGTCGACTAGGTACTGTGCCGACATGGGCGTAGAGAAGTCGCGAGTAGAGGCAACGGGACAGCGACTTGGGGCTGGTAACCGTGTTCATGAGCAGTCTCTCTCGCACTTATTGAAACTGGTTCCGGTGTTTGATGAGAGTGGTGTAACATAATTTTTCACACGCTTTGAGAAGAAGTGCCAGGAACACCAGTGGCCAGAGAATAAATGGGCAGCACTTGTATCCTCTAGATTAATAGGCAAGGGTCTTAAAACCTACGATGCGTTACCTTTGGAGTTATGTATTGTGTACGAGGATCTCAAGGAGGCTGTCCTGAGGGCTTACGAACTGCAACCAGAAACGTACCGTTTGAAGATCCGGGGTGTAACTAAGGGAAGAGATAGCACCTTTTTGGAACACGCCCGGGACTTGTCCGATGCTATGGGGAACTGGCTCCGATCTGAGAAGGTCACAACATTTGATGAAATTAAGCAGTTAATGATGTTGGAGCAGTTCTTTAACACCTTACGAGCGGCCTATGCGGTTTATTTATGTGTACCGCCCAGCGGGGTGTTTTTAGCCAAAATAGGGCTGTTTACGTGATCATTTTCATGCCTAAATAAGACCCAGAACGTAAAACAAGTACCTATCCCTGAAAGGGCATAAACAGAGCTTTCGAATGACACCATAACGATCCTTGTATGATGGATAGTTTTCTTGCAATAACCGTGCAACGCGAGTGCAAAAAGCAGGTAATTCGGTACTTTCGGTACATAATTGAGTATGTAGCGAGTGAGAGAGGGAGGAGGGAGCTGAGATTTGTGTCAGTAGGTTCGCCGCGGTGGTCTGGAGCAGTCATACGCTCGCTAGTCTCCTGCCACCACTTGTCTCTCTCTCTCAGCCACATTACGTGCTGAAATTGCCACTCGAGTTATGTCGAGCGCCGCCACATAGTCCAGCTTTATTTAACTCGACTTAAGTGGTGGGCCGCTTTTTAAGGGTTAAGAGCACGGGCGGTGATCTAACTTTGAACTTGAAGGAGAAAAACCCAAGAACTCTAGTCGAAGCAGCAGAAATGGCTGATCGACGGCTGTTGTTGATTCGGGGTTGCGGGTCCTCACAGAAGTACGATGTAGAGGATAGCGATGTAGGGCAATGTCGTGAAGTTGGATGTGTATGTTATATAAAGAGGGTTTTCCTGATACCCCTGATGTGTGAGGCAGAAAGATATGTATCCAGCTACCAAGGCCTGGGAGAGAAAATGGAATTCAGGCTATTCCCTGAGTCTCCCGAAACCTTGGCGGTAGTACTTCCCTGGGCGGGGCTGCCTACCCCTACTACACATAATAGCACTGGATATATCAAAGGCATTTGATAGAGTCTGGCATCAATCCTTATTGTCGAAGATGTCACACTACGGCCTTGCATCATTAGTTCCACTAATTTCTTCTTATCTTCATAACAGAAAAATACGTGTAATGGTAGATGGCCTTTATTCTCAATTTCACTCAATAAATGCTGGTGTTCCCCAGGGATCAGTTTTGGCCCCAACTCTGTTCCTCATTCATATCAATGATCTCATATCTACCACTCATAATCCAATACATTCCTACGCAGATGACTCAACACTCCACAGTTCCTTCACATTTACCAATTCTTTCACCCAACCCGATCTTATAAATTCAAAAATAAACACTGCAATTTCTCTGAACCAGGACCTTTCTAGAATTAATGAATGGGGACAAGAGAATCTAGTTTCCTTTAATGCACAGAAAACCAAGTACATTCAATTTTCTAACCGACAGAATCTCACTGACTCCCATATATTTTTTAATGATGTAAATATTCCCACTTCCCCAAGTATTGACATTCTCGGTGTATCAGATTTTTACCCTGAATTGTGTTGTGGAGAAGTATCTGGAGAAGAAACAAAAGGTGTATGTTGCCTTTATGGACTTGGAGAAGGCCTATGACAGAGTGGATAGAGAAGGTTTGTGGAAAGTACTTAGAATATACGGAGTAGAGGGCAAGTTGCTGAAAGCAGTGAAGAGCATGTATGAGGGTGCAAAGGCGGCAGTACGTGTGGAGAGTGAGCAGAGCGAGTTCTTTGACCTGAATGTTGGTTTGAAACAGGGGTGTGTGATGTCCCCGTGGTTGTTTACTGTATATATGGAGTTATGAAAGAAATACTATCAAGAGCAGTGGATGTTGGTGTATCGCTGAAAAGGGAGGGAATTGAGTGGAAGCTACCTATACTGCTGTTTGCGGATGATACAGTTCTGATGAGTGATAATGAATGGGAGTTGCAGGGTCTGGTAAATGAGTTTGGAACAGTGTGCGAAAACGGAATTTGAAGGTAAATACGGGAAGAGCAAGGTTATGGTCTTCGAAAGGGGTGAAGTCACAGAGTGTGAGGTGAAGCTGAACGGTCAGGCTATGGAGATCGTCAACTCTTTTAAGTATCTGGGCAGTGTGTTGAGTAAAGATGGGACTATGGATGAAGAGGTGCGGGAGAGGGTACAACAGGGGAAGAGGGTTGTAGGAACGCTAAAAGCAGTAACAAGAATAGGGTGGTCAGTATGGAAGTGAAGAAGTCCTTGCATGACAGTGTGGTAATCCCGACACTGACTTACGGAAGCGAAGCATGGACGTTGGTTGAGAGACTCAGACCAAGAGTGAGAGCAGTGGAAATGAATTACTTAAGGAGTGCGTGCGGAGTTACATGGAGGGATAGACAGACTAATGAGGAAGTAAGAAGGAGGTGTGGTGTGGAGGTAGATGTGCTGGAAAGTGTGAAAAGGAACAACTTGAGATGGTTCGGCCATATGGAACGTATGGAAAGTGAGAGAATGACTAAGAGGGTGTACGAGAGCGAGGTGGAGGGACAGAGGGGGAGAGGTAGACCGAATATGAGGTGGAAGGATGGAGTGAGGAACTACATGAACGAAGGCGGTGCTGGTTGGGGGGAGGGGCGTCGACTGACTGGGGACAGAGGTGCATGGGGGCGGTTCGTTCGTGGCCACCCCTTCGGGGATCACGGCGTCAGGCAATAGATAGATAGATAGATTGCTAAGAATGCCTCTAAAAAACTGGGACTCCTGTACAGAGTTCGAGAATTCTTCACTGACGAGCAGTTGGCCGTAATATATAAAAGTCATGTGCGCTCTCAGATGGATTACTGTTCACCTCTGTGGGGTGGAAGTGGAGTGGTTGCATTGAGGCAGTTGGACAAAATTCAAAATAAAGCTATTAGATTAATCAATAACCCTGCAATCACACAGGACCTTCCTACATTAGCCATACGAAGAAACGTTGCATCCCTTGCATTATTCTACAGATATTTTCACAGCAATTGTTCCGAGGAACTTGCTTCAATTGTGCCGCCTCTCCACATCTTTCCCCGTAGAACTAGGGCAGCTGAGAGCGCCCATTAATTTACACTTTCTCCTCCACAATGCAGAACTTCTGCTTATCAGAATTCATTTATCCCCAGAGCTACTACTCTTTGGAATTCACTTCCCTCGAATTGCTTTCCACAAACTTACAATCAACAAATGTTTAAATCCAGTTGTTACAAACATTTTATGAATGGAGGATGCCTTTAGGCACATGGACCTTTTTGTTTTATCTGTGTTTTTCCTTCCTCCGTTCATTGTCTCTTAAAAAAAAAAAAAAAAAAAAAAAGTGCTAAGGACCGTTATCCTCCCCCTCCCCAGAACAATGACACATTTAAACAGAAGAGCCATGAAACTAAATCTGAATTCAAACCTTACACCACACCGTATGTGAAAAGTCAGGGGCCTTTTACATCACAGTATAAGCCGAAACCGAAATTTATGTGTTTTAGTTGCCACCAGGAGGGTCATAAGGCAAATGAGTGCCCTAGTCGACCTCCTCCGGCAGCCGTGTCTTTTGCTCACGGCATTGGAGTGTTCAAGAGGACATCGGAGTTTGTTAGAGGCATTTCTTCCGAGGTAAATACACTGCCAGTGCAGAAGGATCCGGAAGGCTTATTCCCTGTCCGTGATGCCTTTAGTGACCACAGGGGACTCGGTTGTGTGGAGTGTGGGGGTAGAAGACATGAGGTGAGAATTTTGCGTGACACTGGGGCATCGCAAACATTGTTGAGGAATTTCACTGGTAAATCTGTAAATACGGCGCGGGTGGTTGTGGTTCAGGGAGTTAATGCAACAAGGTCATACCCGCTTGTAAGAATGAAGATGGAAGTTGACGGTGTGACTCGTGACCTGGATGTAGGAATTGTGGAGAAGTTACCTGTTGGGGGCGTCGACCTCCTTCTCGGCAACGACTTTGCGGGACCTACTTCTGAGCCTTGGTCGTTGCCGAGAAGCCGGCCGACGTGAGTAGGGAGGAGCAGGAGTGGGTTGAGAAGTGTCCGGTGCAACCTATGGCGTGTGTTGTCACCGGAGATCTTGCATCCAGGGAGTCACATTCTGGTCAACAATCTTTAGATCAGCGGAGGAAGGGTACCGAGAAGGGGTTGGAAGTTGATGCGGTTGAGAGTTTAGTATCAACGGCCCTTCTCGGGGACTCAGTATTAGGACCAAATATCGAGTCTGAAGAAGACCCAGTAACTGTTGTGGAAAAGGCAGAGGAAGGGCTTAAAAAGGCGAAAGAGTTGAAGGAGGACAGTGATGCACAGTTGGGAGATGTGGCAACAAGGTACCCTGACGCGTACCCTATGAGAAATGGGTTGGCGAAGACGGTGGTCCGAAGCTTGCTAGTGTATTTTTCCTGGTATGGTTACCCGCAGGGGATTCAGTCAGTCCAGGGACCCAACTTCACTTCTAGCCTCTTTATTCAAGCAATGCCGCAGCATGAGATTGTTGGGGTTGTGTCATCTGCGTATCATCCGGAGAGCCAGGGTGTGTTAGAGCGATGGCACTCAGCCTTGAAATCTGTGCTTCATTGTTGTTGCTTTGAGAGTGGGAGGGATTGGGATCTTGGCCTGCCATGTGTTTTGTTTGCTCTGTGGGAGGTACCTGGGGAGAGTTTGGGATTCAGCCCTAATGAGCTCGTCTTTGGACACCGTGTCAGAGGGCCTCTCCATATGGTTGAAGAAGTATGGGAGGGCGCAGAAAAACCTTGTTCTATGCTCAAGTGTGTCCTCAACAGTCGAGAACGGATGTTGCGCAGTCTGGAGTTGGCTGGCCGTAATTTGACTAGCTCTCAGGCCCTCAGGAAGGACAGGTACGACCTCAAGGTTGAACTCAGGGAGTTTCACGTGGGTTAGGAGGTGTTGATTCTACTGCCCCTTGTAGGTCACCCCTTATCCGCGAAGTACGCTGGTCCTTATAGGGTGGTGGAGGAGCTATCAGACCTGGATTACTTGGTAGCCACTCCAGACAGACGGAAGCGCAATCAGTTATGTCATGTTAATCCCATGAAGGAGTATGGGAGGCACCCCCCTGAGCCTCTCACTGTGCCTGTGATGACGTTTAGCAGTCAAGGTGGAGAAGGAGAACGGGACAGTCAAGCTCAGGTGGAGGATAACTGGAAGGATAAGAAGTTCAAAAGGGCACCTGAGTGTGAGAAGGTGTTTAGAGAAGTAAAACACCTGTTGTGCACTCACCCGATCCTCAGGGCCCCTGACTTTAGCCTACCTTTCCAACTAGCAACGGAGGCTAGTGGTGTGGGGGCTGGTGCCGTCCTTGTGGAAAAGGACGATGATGGGCTGGAGCATCCTGTTAGTTTCT
The DNA here is from genome assembly GCA_032716605.1 of Paralithodes platypus. NCBI lineage: Eukaryota > Metazoa > Arthropoda > Malacostraca > Decapoda > Lithodidae > Paralithodes > Paralithodes platypus. The sequence goes on from CM064500.1 coordinate 12,417,258, forward strand.
GCTCGGAGAAGTACAATTCGGCCCAGGGGAGCTGCTCTGTTGTCGAGGAGGAGCTGCTGGCGGTTGTACTTGCTCTGAGGCATTTCGAGGTCTATGTTCCAGCCTATGGTCCGGTCGTTGTAGTTTACCCAGATCATCACCCTCTCAAGTTCTTGGACCAGTTTCACAATCGGAATATGAGGCTGACCAGGTGGTCACTAAGGTTATTGGTATATAACCTGGACATACGCCATACTGCCGGTTGTGACAACGTGGTTGCAGATGGTCGTTCAAGGGTATATGATCCTGGGTAGATTGACACACGGGTAGCCTCCTGCTTTAGTTTGAATAGTATTTTGTGCTTGGTGCTTGTTGGCTCGCGGTTGTAGCCCAGCGTATTGGGTCGTAAAGCAGGAGTTGAGCGTTTGGTATAGAAGAAAAACTAGGCTTGCCCCTATAGTGCAGCCGAAATAAACAAATTATAAACATAAAAATCAAATAAAAACTCTTTCTTTGATAGTTGAATTTTGTTAGTATGTTATAACAGTAATTCTGAGTTGCACTCCTCTCAGAATGCTGGGCTAGAGAAGCTCGCTCTTGAGGAGCATAACTACATATAATTTAACCTATGGTGTTGGGGAGGGTTATAATTTTGAAAAATGTTTTGTTGAAGAACTGTACCAGATATTTTACTGCCGCTGGGTGATTGGAAGTGGAGATATAGCATGGGTTCTAACCATCAGATTTTTGTGAGCCCTGGGGCCTCTGAGAAAAATCTTGGGGGGGGTGTGACGTTAACCACTCCGTTAGAACCGCATGGCTTGTCCTACAGTGACTCGCTAGGATCGCCAGGGCAGTGGATGGGGCTACAGTTTATGTATTAGAGTGTGCTTTATTTCATATGAAAGCTCGTGTCATGGGCAGTCCAGAAAGGCTCTTTGTTTTCACCCATGTCAAGGCTTTATATATTTAATTGTAAAGTATATGTTTTATCATTAACTAGTAATGATGGGATCTGGGAGAGAGAGAGAGAGTAGAACAGAGTGAGAGGGAGCGCGCAGTGTTTTTGACCCGCTCGATGACGTCACGGCTGGCTGCCTCGTGGGGGTTGGTGGAGAGAGGTCCTTACCATGCTGCTAGCTCCCTTGCTAGTGGCTAGAGGACTTGTAACCGCTTTTTTCCCACGCGCCTCGAGCTAGTGCGAGTATATATACAGTTCCTCGCCACTCTCTCCCTCAGATCTGGTTTCTAGAACGCATCCATCTTTTTCCCTTGCTATCTGTTTCCCCGCTCCGCACCTGAGAATCTTTTCCTCTGCCTATCTCTCTCATTTTCCATATCTTTCACCACCTTTTATTAATATTATACCCCCTCTGATTAACTCTGCAAAATCAGCTTCATGCTGGCCAGTTGTATTGTGCGTTAAGGTCTGATATAACCTATGTATGTTTAGTTGTTAAGATAAGTTGATCACGAAGCATTGGTTAGCATCCATATTGTTTAGTACCGCTTCCTATAATAATTAGTGTTCTGCTGGATTAGATAATGCTAGACTAGGAGTCTGATATTATAAGGTATTGTTTCCTATGAGTGCTGGCTTTAGTTAAAAGCGGCACGACATACCTGAGAACTGGAGTTGATTGAGTAAATTCTAGTCTGTGTGCCATTGAGAGTAGAGCATGCACGAATGAGGGCTTTTTGCCTATACCATTCTGCACTGTTCTAAGCTCGTTGTTTGTCTTTGAGGTACGCCAGGAGAACGCTTAATACTTCGGTATTAAGGTTTCTCAAGAGAGCTACCCTTCATTATAACGTAATATTTTACGCACAGACTTGAGATTTGCACTAGGCTATGCGGCATGCCATGCGCACCAGTATCTCGTATCATTGACTCTAGCTAGACTTTATCAGTCACAGTAGGCATTAAGTATATTAAACCAATTACTCTTTTTATGCATACCAGTTTATGATTACACAAGCATTTCGCAGCCTAGTTTGATGTATTGAGACACAAACGACTTAGGCTCTTTTTGTTGATAGGAATACTGCATTGTCGTGGCGATTATTATTATTGTTGTAGTGTTTAGGATATTCTTGGCTCCGACGGCATTATATTCTGCCTTTTGTGTGCATAGCCTGCACGAGCATTGTTCCGCTGCCTGCCTTTTTGGGTTCCATTTCCGATACGAGCATCTTTATAGCATCTAACATTTAAAGAAGATTCCTTGTTAGTGTTGAAGGACTTTAGTGCACTTTCTTTCATGCAGGAGTGCCTGACATTTATTGATTAAAGTAACGTAAGCTGTAACTTCTCTTACCACCTTACTTTGCATACCATGACCAAGCACCTTCGGTTATAGGTAGTAATAGGCTGTTTTCACATAACATTAAACCTAGAGTAGACGCACATTTATTGAGAGTTTGATAGCCTATTATTGCATATAGAACTCTGTAGAGTATTTGTGTTCTTTGTTCACTGGGAATATACATCAGAGGTTGGATCTAGCGCTTTCCGTTGTAGCATTTATGCCATTACTAGTCCAATGAATAAGAGCCCTGATATATTTAAACCCCAGTCGTAACAGTAGTCACTCTGGTACAGTACACATTTGGAGGGTCCGAAGGTGTAGGCCTAGGGGGGTGGTGTGAGTAGGGGCCAGGTAGGACAAGGAATGCCCACAGGCGCGGCTCGGGGGCCAAGCTCCCGAATAATGCTGACAATGTAATTTATGACCTATTCCTCAGTAAGAACAGTAGTTGATTGGGAATTTATTGAGATACCAGATTTTTGCAGGAGGTAGCTATTATGAAAAGATTGTCCTAGGAAAGTTTTTGTTTTCTAAATATGTTTAATTACTGAATAAAAGGCAAATACAGGTATCGACGTTATGGGGTTCACCTTAATCTATCTATCTATCTATCTATCTATATGCTCAGGCCCAATCCCCATTTGTTTTCCTATTTTTATTTTTATTTTCTATTTGATTCTATTTTACTATTTTTGTTTTCCTTTTGTCTTGGGGATGGCCGACTCAAGACAGAGCAAGAACAGGGAAAACACAAAAACAACATAAAACAACGAACAAACACATATAAAAACACAAATTCACACACATCTTGGTCATCCAGGACAAGACCCAGAGGAAGGAATCCACTCTCAATTTAATATTATTGCTCAGTTAGTTATAATGTAGGAGTAGGGATTTATTGAACTATTAAATTATAGTGGGAGCTAGGTATATAGAAAAGAGTATTGTATTAACCCTCTGAAGCTCTGGCGCGTTTTAGCAGTTTATTTTGGCTATCATTAGACGATTTTTTTGCAGCTTAGGAAGGATCTGTGGGTATAAAAAGGGTGAATACTATCTCAATCAACCCTCTGACTTCCATATACCGTTACTAATCTGAATAAAATCGTCTAATAGTAGCCAGCAACAGAACAGAAACGCGTATTGGAGCTCGAAAGGGTTATTTTTTTCTGTCTACAATGATGGGTTGAGGAAGGAATTAAAGGTAAGAAAATGGTAGTGACGTCATGAGGTTCTTGAGGGGACCTGTAACGACATTAATGACGTCAAGAGGGGAGGGAAGTTTGGTTTTCAGGCTAAGGAGTCCGCAATTAACCCTTTCAAGATCAAAGACGCATTTCTTTTCTGATTTCTGGCAATCATTAGACGATTTTATTCAGATTAGGAAGGGTATATGGAAGTTAGAGGGTTGATTGAGATAGCTTTTACCCTTTTAACCCGGGAACTGCAGGAAGACTCTTAACACCTTACGAGCGGCCTATGCGGTTTATTTATGTGTACCGCACAGCGGGGTGTTTTTAGCCAAAATAGGGCTGTTTACGTGATCATTTTCATGCCTAAATAAGACCCAGAACGTAAAACAAGTACCTATCCCTGAAAGGGCATAAACAGAGCTTTCGAATGACACCATAACGATCCTTGTATGATGGATAGTTTTCTTGCAATAACCGTGCAACGCGAGTGCAAAAAGCAGGTAATTCGGTACTTTCAGTACATAATTGAGTATGTAGCGAGTGAGAGAGGGAGGAGGGAGCTGAGATTTGTGTCAGTAGGTTCGCCGCGGTGGTCTGGAGCAGTCATACGCTCGCTAGTCTCCTGCCACCACTTGTCTCTCTCTCTCAGCCACATTACGTGCTGAAATTGCCACTCGACCTATGTCGAGCGCCGCCACATAGTCCAGCTTTATTTAACTCGACTTATGTTGCTCGCCGCTAAATAAGGGTTAAGAGTTCCCCCGGCGGACTGCGGGAATACTCTTTAAGAGTCAGAGAAAAAAAAAATCAATTTTAAACATCGAAAAAAAAAGAAAAAAAATTTGTTTGCCCTTGGGCCATGCAAAATATCAGTCCTCTACCTCCCCTCCTTCCCCACTTTCCTCCCCTCCTTCAGTTATCACCTATTTTCCCTGTTATTCCCTTATTCTGAGGTATATTTTCGTGCTAACATTAGCGAGTTGCAAGCAGGGCATTGTCATCACTGTTAGCAAGCGAGTGCAAGAGAGAGAGAGAGAGAGTATCGATCGACAGTGTCTCAGTGGCCTTGGAAATTGGCGGGAAAGGAGCTTGCCTCACCCATACATTATGCAACTCCCGCCCTGTATCTCCGATTTTGACCATCCAAACGCTGTTTTCACTCGTTTTATTGTTGTTTCAGGTTAATACCTTTATAATCAACCTATAATAGGCACATATGGAGAAGTATTAATGCTATTTATGGTAAAATGAATATTTTAGTGATGGAAACAGCTCAAATACGTCAGCACAGGCAGACGTTTCTAATTACCCCCATGTGCACTTCTTAGGTTAATACCCACAGATCCTTCCTAGGCTGCATAAAATCGTCTAATGATAGCCAAAATAATCTGCTAAAACGCGTCAGAGCGTCAGGTTAATTATCTGGGGATTCGGAGTTAGTGTGTCCTCAGTGAGTACACCAACCTTATAATAAATACTCGATACACTTATAGGACTGGAAGTGAGTGAAAAGTAACAAGTCTTGGTGAATTGATTGCCAAAATCAAGCACAACCGTTTTGCTACCTTAAGCCGATATCACACGAGTGCTTTTTCACTCAACATTTATCCTCAACACTGGTCTGGCAGCTTATGTGGTAAACATATATAATATATCGGTTGCCTAAATTCATCTATCAGCAGTCTAGTATCCGATACCAGTGCAAAATAATCCAGCAATGTTGCCAAAAAAAAATTTGATTATCGAATGTTGACTAAAAATTATTTCGTGTGATACCGGCTTCACACTGATACCAATTATTAATCAAAATATAATTGGCGCCGAGACATGACTTATTAGGCCGACAGTACTCGCAACAAAAGAAGCTTCGGTAAAGAGTTTGAATATTGGTGATGCCTTCATGCAGTAATAGCGACCATATCTTACAGTTATTTTGGAGTACTGCTTGGTATTTGGTCTATATATTGATTTATTATTATTGTGTTGAGTTTCCTCGCTGGACCTCCATCAAGCTTATAAAAACACCCCCAAGACCCCCTTTCAAGATAAATTTGTAAATTTGTCAGTAGAAAAATATCCCGGCCGAAGATCGATTCCTTCTAAAATTAGAGGCTCGCTACCGCTCGCCAGGAAAACATCGACACCTAAATGGCACGAAAGGTCTTAATATTGATAAACAAATGTGGCGAAAGGACTCAAAATCGCCAAACTAGTGGATCGAACATCTTAAAATCTCAAAACTAATATGGTAAACATGAGATAGAAGGGGGTCCAAAAAAAGCAAGCACAACCCCCTTAGTCAACTTGTCAACTTGTGGAATGGACTTTCCCGAGATGTTATAGACTGCAGCATTGTGGATTCTTTTAAACTTGGCATAGACAAACATCTAGCCCTAAACTCGCAACAAAGCCACTCCAACAGCTTCCTCTCTCTCCAACACCCCTTCTCTCTACACTCTTCAGAATATAAGAACAGTAGAAAGTAGCTACGAGGTGCCGTTGTAAAAGCTTATCCCTCAATACCTACGCCTGACTAACTGCATTTGTAAATTAATAACTTTTATAATGTTTTCCCTCAGATTCATCAATGATGAATGCGTTTAAAAATAACTACTAAGATGTTAAGGGGAGGCAGTCCGTTTTTCTGGACCCCCTTCTCCCTAATGATTAGCCCCACTAGTTTTTGAGATTATAAGATGTTCGGCCCATTAGTTTGGCGATTTGAACTCCTTTCGCCCAATTTCAGTGTCAATTTTAAGATCTCTCGTGCCATTTAGGTGTCGATTATTTCCTGGCGAGCGATAGCGAGCCTGCAATTTTAAGAGGAACGGCCGGGAAATTTTTCTACCGAAAAATGTACAAATTTAGCTTGAAGGGGGGGGGGGGGGTCTAGGGGGTGTTTTTTTAAGCTTGATGGAGGTCTAGCGAGGAAACTAAAAAAATATATGAATAACTTAATTAATAGACCAAACAAACGGTAAGTCTCCCCTTAACTCTCTTTTCCTTAGATACACGAATGATCACATCTTATAAATGTCCCCTACTAAGATCTCCTAAACCCAGGGCAGTACTTCCCTTTCCAATTCCCCCTTACCCACTCTAAGCCACTGTTTGGACACTTGAGCATCAGTGTTTTAGAGGGCAAGCAGCATTGAGGGGTCGCTAGATTTGTTGTTGCTTGATATCCTTTGTACACAAACACACTCTCTCTCTTTCTCTCACACACACATACACACTCTCTCTCACACACACACTCTCTCTCTAACACACACACTCTCTCTCTCACACACACACATACAAACTCACTTTCTCTTACACACACACACACAAACACTCTTTATCTCTTACACACACACACACACACACATACAAACACTCTTTCTCTCTTACACACACATACAAACACTCTTTCTCTCTTACACACACACACACACATACAAACACTCTTTCTCTCTTACACACACACACACATACAAACACTCTTTCTCTCTTACACACACACACACATACAAACACTTTTTCTCTCTTACACACACACACATACAAACACTCTTTCTCTCTTACACACACACACACACACATACAAACACTTTTTCTCTCTTACACACACACACATACAAACACTCTTTCTCTCTTACACACACACACACACATACAAACACTCTTTCTCTCTTACACACACACACACACACATACAAACACTCTTTCTCTCTTACACACACACACACATACAAACACTCTTTCTCTCTTACACACACACACACACATACAAACACTCTTTCTCTCATATACACACACACTTGCAAACACTCTTTCTCTCTTACACACACACACACACACATACAAACACTCTTTCTCTCTTACACACACACACACATACAAACACTCTTTCTCTCTTACACATACACACACATACAAACACTCTTTCTCTCTTACACACACACACACACACACTCTCACACACACACATACAAACACTCTTTTTCTCTTACACACACACACACATACTCTCTAACACAAACACATACAAACACTCTTTCTCTCTTACACACACACATACACACACATACAAACACTCTTTCTCTCTTACAAACACACACACACACTCTCTCACACACACACATACAAACACTCTTTCTCTCTTACACACACACACACTCTTTCACACACACACTCTTTCACACACACACATACAAACACTATTTCTCTCTTACACACACACACAAACACTCTCACACACACACATACAAACACTCTTTATCTCTTACACACACACACACATACTCTCTCACACACACACATACTAACACTCTTTCTCTCTTACACACACACATACAAACACTCTTTCTCTCTTACACACACACACACACACACACACTCTCACACACACACATACAAACACTCTTTCTCTCTTACACACACACACACACACACACACACACATACAAACACTCTTTCTCTCTTACACACAAACACACACTCTCACACACACACATACAAACACTCTTTCTCTCTTACACACACACACATACTCTCTCTCACACGCACACATACAAACACTCTTTCTCTCTTACACACACACACACACACATACAAACACTCTTTCTCTCTTACACACACACACACATACACATACAAACACTCTTTCTCTCTTACACACACACACATACAAACACTCTTTCTCTCTTACACACACACACACACACACACACACACATACACTCTTTATCTCTTACACACACACACACACACACACATACAAACACTCTTTCTCTCTTACACACACACACACACTCTCTCACACACACACATACAAACACTCTTTCTCTCTTTCACACACACACACACACTCTCTCATACACACACATACAAACACTCTTTCTCGCTTACACACACACATACACACACATACAAACACTCTTTCTCTCTTACACACACACACACACACATACAAACACTCTTTCTCTCTTACACACACACATACACTCTCTCACACACACACATACACACACATACAAACACTCTTTATTTTTTACACACACATACACATACTCTCTCACACACACACATACAAACACTCTTTCTCTCTTACACACACGCATACACACACATACAAACACTCTTTCTCTCTTACACACACACACACTCTCACACACACACGCATACAAACACTCTTTCTCTCTTACACACACACACACACTCTCTCACACACACTCATACAAACACTCTTTCTCTCTTACACACACACACACACACACACTCTCACACACACACATACAAACACTCTTTCTCTCTTACACACACACACATACTCTCTCACACACACACATACAAACACTCTTTCTCTCTTACACACACACATGCACACACACACATACAAACACTCTTTCTCTCTTACACACACACACACACACTCTCTCACACACACACATACAAACACTCTTTCTCTCTTACACACACACACACACACACATACAAACACTCTTTCTCTCTTACACACACACACACACACACATACAAACACTCTTTCTCTCTTACACACACACACACACACATACAAACACTCTTTCTCTCTTACACACACACATACAAACACTCTTTTTCTCTTACACACACACACACACACAAACAAACACTCTTTCTCTTTTACACACACACACACACACACTCACATACAAACACTCTTTTTCTCTTACACACACACACACTCTCTCACACGCACATATACAAACACTCTTTCTCTCTTACACACACACATACAAACACTCTTTCTCTCTTACACACACACACACACACACAGACAAACACTCTTTCTCTCTTACACACACACACACACACACTCACATACAAACACTCTTTCTCTCTTACACACACACACACACACACACATACGAACACTGTTTCTCTCTTACACACACACACACACTCTCTCACACACACACATACAAACACTCTTTCTCTCTTACACACACACACACACTCTCTCTCTCACACACACACACATACAAACACTCTTTCTCTCTTACACACACACACACACACACACACATACAACCACTCTTTCTCTCTTACACACACACTCTCTCACAGCAGCTACTCCCAACCACTAGTCACGTTTGTGGAGCTGAGTCAGGGATAGCTGTAACAAGGTGGTGAGAGAGAGAGAGAGAGTGAGAGAGAGAGAGAGTGATACATAGCGTTACATAGATACACAGACTACACAGACCTTCCGGTCCATCCTAGGTAGTCCGGACTTAATGTTAAAATAGAATTTGCTACAAAGTGGAAGGCAAGGATAGCAAAGCAGAAAGCTCTCTCTCCGACCGTTGGTCGGCTTGAAATTAAGTTGAGGAAAGAAGTCCCCCAGGAGAATGAGCAAAAGCTTCTACTGGGAAATGTATAGTAAAGAACGAAGTTGAGAAATATTATATACTACTGATGCTTAACACATATATATATATATACAGTATATATATATATATATACCGGTATATATATATATATATATATATATATATATATATATATATATATATATATATATATATATATTTTTTTTTATTTTTTTTTTTTTTTTTTGTTTTTTTTTTTTTTTACCTATATTATTCCCACCTCCTCAAAATGAATGTGTAGACTTCTTTTGAATGTGTCAATTGTCTTATACTGTACCACTTTCTCTGGCAATTTGTTCCACTTGATGACCACACTGTAGGTGAAGAAGTGCATTGTGACATCGAGATTCGCCCTCCTGGTTTTTAATTGCATTCCTTTTCCCCGAGTTAATGAACTATTATCTATTTTGAAAAGTGATTATACATAATTTTAGTCAAATCCCTTTAGTATATTGAAACACTCGATTAATTGACCTGACCTCGCAGTCTTGTTTTCTTAAGTGAAAACAATTTCTATTTTTTTTTTAGTCTTTCATAAGATATATTTCTTAGTGACTGAATCAACTTTGTCGCTCTACGCTGCACTGACTCAAGTTTCTCAATGTCCTTGCTCAGATTAGGAGACCAAAATTGCATGCCATATTCAAGATGGGGCCTCACTATGCTTTTAAATAAAGGTACTATAATGTTCTAATTTTTATAAGTAAAATTATCTTAAGTTAATATAGCCCAATGCTCGATTGGCCATGTTCACAGCTGCTGCACATTGATCTGAGGTCTTTAGGTTTTCAGATATAAGAACCCCCAGGTCTTTAACTAATGCACTTGTTTTGATTGGCTGGCCTTTCATCTTGTATTCGTATTTTTTTGTATTACCTATTTGCAAGACCTGGCATTTGTCAACATTGAATGGCATCTGCCATTTTTCCGACCACTCTACTATTTTATTTAAATCAGATTGCAGTTTATTTCTGTCTTTTTCGGTGAATACTGATTTTCCTATCTTTGTGTCATCAGCGAACTTTGAGATAGTATTATTTAGTTCAACATCGATGTCATTTATATAGATTAGAAACAAAACTGGCCACAGGACCGATCCCTGAGGCACTCCACTATAAACAGGCTCCCACTCAGATTCTACTCCATTTATCACAACTCTCTGCCTTCTCTTTGTCAGCCAGCTTTTTATCCATGCATGAATGTTTCCTTTAATGCCCAACATTTCCAATTTCTTCAATAATTTTCCATGAGGTACCTTATCGAACGCTTTTTGGAAATCTAAGTAAATTATGTCTAATGATTGAGTAGTTGTTATATGTAAATAGTTTATTATAAAATTCTATCAAATGTGTTATGCTCGACTTACTAGATCTAAAGCCATGTTGGCTATCTCTGATTAACTTGCTTGACTACAGATAATTAATCTACTATCTTGTCTCTTATAATTGTTTCCAGAATTTTTCCTATGATTGACGTTAAACTGATTGGTCAATAATTACTTGCTTGGGCTTTATTTCCTTTATTAAATATTGGTGTAATATTTGAAGTTTTCCAATCACTAGGTACGGTCTCCTGGTTGAGCGACAAGTTAAATATGTTAGTCAAGGACTGAGCTATTTCTTCTTTCACGTTTGTGTGTGTGTGTGTGTTTCAGTTGTCGCTGTAACAAGGTGGTGAGAGAGAAAGAGAGAGAGAGAGAGAGAGTCAGGTGTAACAAGGTGCGAAAAAGAGATACAGTGATATATATATATATATATATATGCATATATATATTTCTTGTACTCCCTAGGAAAATGAAAAAAGGATCTACAAGCTTTCGTTTGTATTCCAAGACATCTTCAGGCAAATTATTTATATATATGTAATAACATGTACATACATATAAGTACACAACAATATATTTGTGTATTATATAAACAAATATACATACATACTGTACATAAATAATTGTATACACACAAGGCACATACATATACAATAAATTTAGTTTAATGATTTATATAATTACTTCTGGAAAAAGTGAACGAACAAGTTAAAAGAGACAATGTTTATCTTTACAATATGTCTTGGAGTACAGACGAAAGAGACAATGATTATCTTTACAATATGTCTTGGAGTACAGACGAAAGAGACAATGTTTATCTTTACAATATGTCTTGGAGTACAGACGAAAGAGACAATGTTTATCTTTACAATATGTCTTGGAGTACAGACGAAAGCTTGCAAACCCGTGTTTCATTATCCTAGCGAGTACAAGATTATATAGTAATTATCCTAGCGAGTACAAGATTATATAGTAATTATCCTAGCGAGTACAAGATTATATAGTAATTATCCTAGCGAGTACAAGATTATATAGTAATTATCCTAGCGAGTACAAGATTATATAGTAATTATCCTAGCGAGTACAAGATTATATAGTAATTATCCTAGCGAGTACAAGATTATATAGTAATCACGTATTTGTGTGGGTTTTTTTCTCTCTCTCTCTCTATATACTGTATATATATATATATATATATATATATATATATATATATATATATATATACTGTATATATATATATACTGTATATATATATATATATATATATAATTATATATATATATATATATATATATCTATATATATATATATATATATATATATATATATATATATATATATATATATATATATATATATATATATATATATATATATATATATTTATATATATATATATATATAGAGAGAGAGAGAGAGAGAGTATATACCTTCACCCAGGATCGAACCACGCTGGAGTACCTGACGGAGGCGCTGTAGGTGTTCTTCCCAGGTTTTCCCGTGGACTATGACGTCATCCAGGTATGCTAAACATATTTCCCAGGTGAGACACTTGAGGACGGATTCCATTAGGCGTGAGAAAGTGGCAGGCCCGTTGCACAGACCAAAGGGGAGCACATTGAACTCATAAAAATGGCCCCCACTGGTGGAAAAAGCGGTCTTCTGTTGATGATTAATTTTGTCTTAATGGGAACTTGCCAGTATCCAGCCTGCAGATCCAGGGTGGTGAACCATTTGGATCCGTGCAGGAAATCCAGGGAATCATCTATCCTGGGTAAGGGCGGTGCATCCTTGATGGTGGCGTCGTTAAGTCGTCTGTAATCCACGCAGCACCTAGTAGCTCCGTCTTTCTTCTTGACTAGGATGACTGGGGAAGACCAGGGACTGACGGAGGGGGTGGCTATCTCTGCGTTGAGCATTTTCTACACTTGGCGGTCTTCCTCCTGACGCTGCAGGGAGTTTTTCCTCCGGGAAGGTTGACGGATGGGGGGGCCCTTCAGTGTGGATGGAATATTCGACGATTTAAGTTTGTCCGATTTCTGTGGATGTTTGTGCGAAGGCATTCGCGAAATCGTGGAGGACTTTTAACAGTTATTTTTGTTGTGTAGTTGTTAACTTCTCTGGAATGGAGGGGAGGATGAGTGGGGCTGCAGTTGTGGGAGTTAAGGGTGTGACATCATCAAATGTTTCTTGATCACCAATGATTAAGCCCTTGGGTAGTGTGAGGGGCTCGTCAGAGATACGGGCGACAGGGGCGGCACCTCTGTTATAACAGGTTGTACTCTGCACCTGTCAGCTCGAGGTTGATCGAGTTGAGGTGAAAAAATCATAGGCTTATCTGATGTGTGATGTGATGTGATGTACCCACTGTTGATGTTGGGCAGGTATCAATACATGCTGCGAGGTCACTGTGGGGGTCACTACAGTGATGGAAGTTCTGGAGGTTTTGGGCAGGGGGGCCTTGCTGAGGTAGGTGGTCTATTTTGCGGTATCTTGGAAATGGTCGTAGTTTTGTGAGGTGGGACCTTTAGATGGTGGTCCTCCTGGTCTTCGTCAAAATCTTGTTCCTTGGGATGACTTTAGGTGAGGTTACAGGAAGTTGAAGTTTTTTGTTTTCTTAAATGTCAGACGGCGTTGGACGCAATCCAATTGAGCTTGTATCCGTTGCAATACGTCTAGTCCCATATATCCATCATATTGAGTGCTCTCGGAATAAAATACTACAAAAGGATGACGGCAGGAAGATTCTGGGTCTGGGTCTGGGCCGAATGGCTTCTTCTTCCCGAATCAAGAACCACCGTCTGCCGCCAATGTTATACCAGGCTTTTGCTGGGGTTAACTGGACTATTTAGGTAGGTTCTTACTTAACTGCAGAAGTTGAATTCACATGAACACGTGCACAAAGGTAATAGAGGATATATATAATACAGAGTACAAACATAGGTTATATTATTCAGTGTATCTATAGTATAATATATAGTTACTGTCAGGCATGGATAGGTAAATATATACAAGTTGCATAGCACAAACGAGGATCCACAATAAGTTCCAGGCGGTTGACACTATTCACTTTCGGGATTACACTAAGCACTTCCAGCGATAAGGCACTTCCAACGAGGTTCTTGGGCCGTGGTGGTGGTCCTGTCGTGTGTTGATAACAGCAGGATGAAAGATGTTGTAGAACTCTTGGGTTTGGGGTCTTGAATGAATATGTTCTGTTCTATCAGTGTTATACGTAACATATCATCGGATTAACATGAGGAGAAGTCATACCAGTGTTGTACTGTCTCACTCAACTATACTGACCTATATAAGAGTTTAATTAACCCTTACGGTCCCAGGCCCGAGTATATTCGTCAGTAGATAAGTAACTCCCCAGACCCAGGCCCGAGTATATTCGTCAGTAATGTACTTTCCTTGTAACTGCCTGTACAACCCTGTAGTTGGTAACACAACTGTTTGAGCACTGCTACCAGTCTGGCAACACTGTTCAGCTTATATAAGACCCACTGAAGCGTGACTGGGCCAGTCTTGCTCCACCTCTTGAGGTGAAAAGGTGGTCTCTCCTGCCATTTTTGCCACAGTGCTTGGGACTGCAGGGGCTTTTATTACTGTATTCTATGGTATGGTATGGGTTAAAAAATTTACAGTACTCTTGAGTTTGGGGTCTTAAATGAATATGAATCTGTTCTGCCAGTGGTATACATATTATATCATCGGACCAACGTAAGAGGGTTGATATGCAATATCTCTTAACTGTCCTGACCTTTTTAAAAGTCTTTCAGGGACTTTTGGATGGGTTTATTTGTGCCATTTACTTATACGTGTCTTATTGACAGTGCATGGGACAACGTATCGTATGGACTCTATGCAGAGTGCCGTTATGCGATTGCTACGGTATCTTGCGAGCCCTTACTTAGAAGCCAATTGCCAGTGCGTGAACTTCTAATAAGTACCAGAATGGGGTCGGTTTACTACCGCTAAAGCGCAACGTCAGTACAGCTTTCTATAGCGACAGTAATTCCTGATGATCGAGGCAGAAGAATTACTATTGAGTTGCCACCATGGTGATTCAGTAACAATTCCTTTGTAGAGCCAAGGTCTAAAAATCCTCAATAAACATTTATATGCCAGTGCTTTAATAGTTTATTGAGTATAGCCCAATCTTCCAACTCTTAAAATATCTTCCAGTGAAGTATGTTTTAAGAGCTTTCCAACTGTTATAGATCTTAACTTTGCCTGTCATAGTCTTAACGCTTGTGGCGTTTCTCCAGGTGTCCTTTCTCCGGGCAAGAAAGGCTGATGTGCTGGGAGGAGGGCATGGGGCAGCTGGGGTAGCCCCTCTGGACTTCCCTATCACGGCAGTGGTGCGGCTTGGAGGAAGAAGGGCGCGTGGTGGTGTATGATCTATGCAAGTTTTTACTTGCCTTGCCTTCCTTTTGGTTCTTCTCTCTCCTGTCACTACTTGGGTTCTTAATCGTGATGATTATGTTCTTTTCGAGTGTTGGAGGAAGTGCGGGCGTGATAGAGGCGACTCGGGCATATTCTGGTGGTGTGGTGCTTGGGGCTTCTTTCCGTGGGGGTTGGGGGGGGTGGCAAGGGTGGCAATACCACTTCGTGGCGGTGTTGTGTTTCCATTCTCCTTTATCTTTATTTCAAATTCTATATAGTCAATGATTCTATACAGCCAATGATTCTATTGTACTGAAAGTTTATGTGTTCTACGTAAGGGACGTTTTAATAATCATACACATATAAACTATTCATACACATTAATTTAGGGCTAATGAGATAAGATAATGGAGACAGACGCTTCCGATAAGAGTGTTGGAACGGGTTAATATTGAACGCCGTTGTCCAAGCAAGTGCAGTCTCTGTAAATAGTACTAGCTGATTCTGCTGTCAATATAGGACCAGCAGATATTGACACAAAGTATTGCTCTTAAAGGTAAGTATTTACAACAACATATAAATTACACTGCAGGAAACACAAAAGTTTAGATATCGAGGATAAAGTTATTCACAAGGAGATGCAAAGGACGACTCTAATAACAAAGTTAAATATAACGAAAGAGTGATGGTAAACAAGTTTAGGATTCGAGGGTTTTAGAATCAAGGGGGGATATGGATAATGGTTAATACGGTAGAAATAATCGTAGGACACATAGATGGATAAGATATGAGTGATAAGCATATAAAGCTGTAAAAGGGGTGATGTAATTAGGTTTCGAGAGTAGGGAGAATTAATTTGATTTTAACTATGTGAGTGAATGTGGGTAGGCACTGGTCACTTATCAAAATCCACGAGTCTACTAACTGAGGGTAATGTAGACTAAGACAGATATTGGTACGCAGACATTTACGTTAAGAAAGGGGTGTGTATTGTTAAACAATGATTGACCTTCACTGCTGAGAGAGTTTAATTTGAATAACGAGACGGGTCTAAGGTCTTATATCCGGCACAAGGGGTTAAGACGAGATCACATAGGATTAGGGTCCTCTTTCCTG
>CM064500.1:12443965-12503965 GCA_032716605.1 Paralithodes platypus
TATTACAGTACCGGGGACGTATTGTATTACAGTACCGGGGACGTATTGTATTACAGTACCGGGGACGTATTGTATTACAGTACCGGGGACGTATTGTATTACAGTACCGGGGACGTATTGTATTACAGTACCGGGGACGTATTGTATTGCAGTACCGGGGACGTATTGTATTGCAGTACTGGGGACGTATTGTATTACAGTACCGGGGACGTATTGTATTACAGTACCGGGGACGTATTGTATTACAGTACCGGGGACGTATTGTATTACAGTACCGGGGACGTATTGTATTACAGTACCGGGGAGGTATTGTATTACAGTACCGGGGACGTATTGTATTACAGTACCGGGGAGCTATTGTATTACAGTACCGGGGACGTATTGTATTACAGTACCGGGGACGTATTGTATTACAGTACCGGGGACGTATTGTATTACAGTACCGGGGACGTATTGTATTACAGTACCGGGGACGTATTGTATTACAGTACCGGGGACGTATTGTATTACAGTACCGGGGACGTATTGTATTACAGTACCGGGGATGTATTGTATTACAGTACCGGGGACGTATTGTATTACAGTACCGGGGACGTATTGTATTACAGTACCGGGGACGTATTGTATTACAGTACCGGGGACGTATTGTATTACAGTACCGGGGACATATTGTATTACAGTACCGGGGACGTATTGTATTACAGTACCGGGGACGTATTGTATTACAGTACCGGGGACGTATTGTATTACAGTACCGGGGACGTATTGTATTACAGTACCGGGGACGTATTGTATTACAGTTCCGGGGACGTATTGTATTACAGTACCGGGGACGTATTGTATTACAGTACCGGGGACGTATTGTATTACAGTACCGGGGACGTATTGTATTACAGTACCGGGGACGTATTGTATTACAGTACCGGGGACGTATTGTATTACAGTACCGGGGACGTATTGTATTACAGTACCGGGGACGTATTGTATTACAGTACCGGGGACGTAATGTATTACAGTACCGGGGACGTATTGTATTACAGTACCGGGGACGTAATGTATTATAGTACCGGGTACGTATTGTATTACAGTACCGGGGACGTATTGTATTAGAGTACCGGGGACGTATTGTATTACAGTACCGGGGACGTATTGTATTACAGTACCGGGGACGTATTGTATTACAGTACCGGGGACGTATTGTATTACAGTACCGGGGACGTATTGTATTGCAGTACCGGGGACGTATTGTATTACAGTACCGGGGACGTATTGTATTACAGTACCGGGGACGTATTGTATTACAGTACCGGGGACGTATTGTATTACAGTACCGGGGACGTATTGTATTGCAGTACCGGGGACGTATTGTATTACAGTACCGGGGACGTATTGTATTACAGTACCGGGGACGTATTGTATTTATTTTATTATATTATAATTATGTGTATTATTTTTTATTATTATTATGTATTATTTAATATTTATTATATAGTTATGTATTATTTATGTATTTATTATTATTATTATTATTATTAATAATAATGAAATGAAACAAAGATGAAAGGAGAGGGAGAAGTGGATTTTGGAAACGTGATAAGTAGAAAGTCTGGAGTAGACGAGGGAGTCAGGGGGAAAGAAGGAGTGGCTATTATTGTGAAGGAGGAGTTGAGAGAGTTTATAAAAGTGTGGAAAGAGGTGTCATCAAGGCTAATGTGGGTGAGAATGCGGTTTAAGGGTGAAAGGTGGGTTTTTGTAAGTGCGTATGGACCAGGAAGTGAAAGAGAGTTAGACGAGGTAGAGGGTTTCTGGGAGGATTTGAGAGATTGTCTACAAGGGTTTTATGAAAATGAAAATGTTATAGTTTTAGGGGACCTAAATGCTAGGGTAGGAAATGAGCCTGTTGAGGGAGTCATCGGTAGTTTTGGTGTGGATGGTGTAAACGAGAGTGGAGAAAGACTGAAAAATGTATGTGAAGAGTGTAGATTGAGTGTAGGTAATACGTTCTTTAAAAAAAAGGCATATACACAAGTACACCTGGCATAGACTTGTGAGGGGAGAGATTGTAGAGAGGGGATTGATGGATTATGTGCTGGTGACAAGGGAAAGATTGTGTAGACTGCTGGATGTGAATGTGATGAGAGGTGAGGCGGAGGGTATGTCAGATCATTACCTGGTGGAGGGAAAGCTAAGAGGTGAAAGCAAGTGCAGAGGTAGTATGCGGCAAAGGGAAAGTAGGAGGCAGAGGTATCAGGAAGGGAAGCGAGTGGTGGAATGATACGGTGAGAAAGGCAGTTGAGGAGAAGAGACTGTTTTGAGAGGGTTTTACAGGATGGTAGTGTTGAGGTATGGGAGAGGTACAACGAGAAAAGGAGAGAGGCAAAACGGAAAATTAGAGAAGCGAAAAAAGATGCAAACGAAAGGTGGGGTCAAAGGCTGAGTGAGAATTTTGAAGAACGAAAAAAGATGTTCTGGAAGGAGGTAAATAAAGTAAGGAAAGGAGGACAATAGAGGGAAGAGTCAGTGAAAGATGAAAATGGAGAATTACTAGTGGAACCAGTTGAAGTGAGGAAAAGATATGCAGAGTATTTTGAATCTTTGTTAAATACAAGAGATGGAAGAGATGCAGTGATTGAAGCAGAGGTGGATGGAGATAGGTTACCCAGGCCACCCAGGTGGCAGGGAACGAATGAAAGGATTGAGGAAAATGAGGTGAAAGACGCAGTGAAACAAATGAGAGCGGGAAAAGCAGAAGGTTTGGATGGTATTGCTGTGGAGTGTATAAAGAAGGGTGGAGATGTGATAATAGATTGGTTGGTGAGACTTTTCAATCTGTGCTTTGCTGTGTCAATGGTACCAATAGACTGGAAGAGTGCATGTATTGTGCCGTTGTGTAAGGGGAAGGGAGATCGGCAGGAGTATTCAAGTTATAGAGGTATTAGTTTATTGTCAGTGGTTGGAAAGCTGTATGGCAAGGTGTTGATAGAGAGGATAATAAAGTGTACGGAAGTTGCAATAGGAGAAGAACAGTGCGGTTTTAGGAGGGAAAGAGGGTGCGTGGATCAGATGTTTGCAGTAAGACAGTTATGCGAGAAGTATTTAGAGAAGCATAAGGAGATATTTTGGGCTTTTATGGACTTGGAAAAAGCGTATGATCGTGTGGACCGTGAAGCAATGTGGAAGGTGTTAAGGATTTATGAAATAGGAGGAAATTTGTTAGAAGCAGTTAAGAGTTTTTATGAAGGGAGCAGAGCATGTGTGAGAGTAGGAAATGGTGAGTTGAGTGAATGGTTTGAGGTAAAGTTAGGTTTGCGACAGGGTTGTGTAATGTCACCATGGCTGTTTCATATGTTTATGGATGGTGTGGTGAGGGAGGTGAAAAGGAGAACTATGGGAAGAGGATTGGGTTTAGTAGGAAAGAATGGTAGAGATTGGGAGTTGAATCAGTTGCTGTTCGCTGATGACACAGCGTTGGTGGCAGATTCTGATGAGAAACTGCAGCGGGTAGTCAAAGAGTGTGGTGTGGTTTGTGGAAGGAGGAAACTGAAGGTGAACATCAATAAAAGTAAAGTAATGGTGTGTAATAGGGGAGAGCATAGGGTGAATCTAGATGTGAGGCTGGATGGGGAAATATTGGAACAAGTAGAGTGTTTTAAATATCTAGGAGGAATGATAAGCAGGAGTGGAAGTATGGAAGTGGAGGTAAAACAGAGAGTGTGTGAAGGAAGGAAGGTTTTCGGAGCAATGGGAAGTATGTGGAAGACGAGAAATCTCGGAGTGAAAGTAAAAAGTGCACTGTATCAAGGAATTGTTGTGCCAACAGTGAAGTATGGGGCTGAAACATGGGCTCTGAAGAAAATGGAGAAAAGAGGGCTGGATGTGATGGAGATGAGCTGCTTGAGGAGTATGTGTTGAGTTACTCGTAGAGACAGATTGAGGAATGAAGAGATACGTAGGAGAGTGGGGCAGCAGGAACATTTGTCAGCCAGAGTGGACAGAAGGGTGCTGAGCTGGTATGGTCATGTTGAACGAATGGGAGATGAAAGGCTTACAAAGAGAATATGTGAGTCAGGTACAAGGGGAGATAGAAGGGCAGGAAGACCCCCATTAAGATGGAGAGACTGTGTAAGAAAGGCTTTGGATGATAGACGAATGACTATAGATCAGGCAGGGGAAGTGGTGGTGGACAGGAGTGAATGGAGAATGCTTGTGAATAGTTGAGTGAACACGTGGTCATTTGGAGTAAGGGGTCAGGCGCAAGTTGGACTAGATAATAGTCCATCAGGCGCCTGTTCCGGGGAGACGATTAATATGAAGGGTGCGCCTGGAAGTGTGGTGGGAGGGCTTGTGGCTTTGGCTCCGCTGCATGTCTGTCTGCCGAGATCGGAACCTCTCCGGGTGGTCGGGGGCCGGGGGAGTGCTGGAGCGACCTTGGTGACCCTGGTCTCTGGGTCTTCTCCTGGGTGACCTGGATGTGTGGGAGTTTGTGTTTTTTATCTGTGTTTATTTGTTGTTTTATGTTGTTTTTGTGTTTTCCCTGTTCTTGCTCTGTCTTGAGTCGGCTACCCCCAAAATGGGGATTGGGCCTGAGCATATAGATAGATAGATAAGATTATTTATTATTTGTATTATTTATTATTATTATTATTATTATTATTATTACATTTAGACGATTATATAAAGCTTAGGAAATATCTAGGGTAGAGAGTAGAAAGACTATACTTGATAATGAGTCTGTAGCCCGGTTAATGGGTAGACGTCCTTCCTAAGCTGAATACAAATCGTCTAATAGTTGCCCTACAATACTGAAGAGAACGTCGCCGGTACTGAAGGGGTTAAGGGGGTAGTGCTTGGTGGCTGGTCTATATATATTTATTCATGTATTATTTAGTTTCCTCGCTAGAACTCCATCAAGCCTAGAAAATCACCCCTTAAACCCCCTTTCAAGATATATGTGTACATTTTTCGGTAGAAAAATGTCCAGGCCCAAGGCCGATTCCTCTTAAAATATCAGGCTCGCTATCGCTCGCCAGGAAAAAATCGACACCTAAATGGCACGAATGGTCTAAAAATTGACAACGAAATGGGGCAAAATGGGGTTGATAATGTCCATGAAGGCCACACAGTCTTATAAACCCCCTTGGGAAATATCACGGGTTTTGGGTCGCTATTTCTGGCAAGAATGATTACATCGATATCCAAAATCCTAAAATGGATATTAATCGTGATCGTGTACTCAACCTTTAACTGTGTTGGTGGTGTAATGGTTTCTAGATGCTTATGTTCTGGGTATGGTGTCCCGAGTTGGAATCCCGGGAGGACCATATGCTTTCATTAGTTTATTCAAGTATATTGGGGTTTGTGATTGATGATTAATGTTAAGAACGGGGTGTTACTTATTAGACGATTTTCTGTGTATGTGTGTGTATGCGCGCGCGTGTGTGTGTGTGTGTGTGTGTGTGCGGGTATGTGTGTGTGTGCGTGTATGGCTGTGTGTATGTACGTGTAAGCATGATAAAGGCTTAAGTCCACCAATAGACTTAAAATCAATAATGAATTATTCCCATGGGCATCCCCTCCCCCCCCCCCCCATCTCTCTCTCTCTCTCTCTCTCTCTCTCTCTCTCTCTCTCTCTCTCTCTCTCTCTCTCTCTCTCTCTCTCTCTCATTTATTCTGCATTACTGTTCCAAATGCAGTTCATGAGAGAGAGAGAGAGAGAGAGAGAGAGAGAGAGAGAGAGAGAGAGAGAGAGACATAGAGAGAGAGAGGAACTATTAACAATGATATTAATACGTGGACAAACCAGAGAGAGAGATAGAGAGAGAGAGAGAGAGAGAGGAACTATTAACAATGATATTATTAATAGGTGGACAAACCTACTTTCCTCCCTTCCTTCTCCCCTCCCCGCCTCCTTCCCTCCCTCCCTTCCTTTCCCCCTCCTTCCCCCCTCCCTCCCTCCCTCCCTCCCTTCCCCCCTCCCTCCCTATGACTAGCCAAGCAGTCTAGGATTAGGGATTAGGCATATGGGGAGTACTTTGAGAGTATAAAGGGGGAGGGGGGGGGGTGGAGGGAGGGAGGGAGGGAGGAAGGAAGGAAGGATGGGAGGGAGGGAGGTTGTAAGGAAGGAAGGGAGGGAGGGAGGGTGGGAGGAAGGAAGGAAGAGGGAGGGGTAAGGAAGAAAGGAAGGAATGGAAAGCGGGAGGGAAGGAGGGAATACAAAGGGCTACAAACTGCAACAGACCTATTGGTCCTTACAGAGCAGTTTGGATATCTAAAAATACTAATCTATTGACTACGAGGTAGAGAAAAGGATAACAAATAAGAAACTTCCCCACCCACCACTCCCTCCAGCTAATTCCGCTGTCACACGAACGCTTTTTCCGTCAATTTTCTATGAACAAGTTTTTTCGCGTATTATTTCAGGATTTGTTCGCACTGGTATCGGCAACTAGACTGGCGGTAGATTATGTTAGGCGGCTGAATTTTGATAAAGTGTAATTTTTAAAGTGTCCAGACTACAATTGCCCGTAAAAATTGCTCGAAAAAGAGCTCGTGTAACTCCGGCTTAATGCTGGCATGGAAGCAGTTGGAAAAACACCATGTAGTATGGAAAAACTGACACGGAATTTCAGATAGGACAGGGAGAAAATGAAGTTGATTTGTAACCTAAGCTAACTCTATTACTACAATTCTGAAAGAGAACAGGTGTATGAATATCAATATACATTGCAGTATGCGTTGTCACTTCATTGCGCGTTATTCTGAATTTGTTTTTGTTAATTGGGGGTTATTTGTCAAGTGTTCATCCAGATATTTCTTGAATATTTCGACAGTATTACAGTTTACAATGTTCGAAGGTAGTCTGTTCCAAATATTCACAACACGGTTGAAGAAGAAATGCTTCGCCTCATGAGAATGAAAACGCTTGTCTATAATCTTATAACCATTGGTTTTCGTATTTGTTTGATTGGAAGGAAGGAAAGAAGGAAGGAAGAAAGAAAAGAAGGAAAGGAGGGAGGAAGGAAGCAAGGAAGGGAGGAAAGAAAGAAGGAAGGATTGAGGGAGGGAAGAATGAAGGAAGGGAGGGAGGTAGGAAGGAAGGGAGGAAGGAAGGATGGAAGGGAGGGAGGAAAGAAGGAAGGAAGGATGGAAGAAGGAAGGAAGGAAGGGAGGGAGGAAGGAGGGAAGGAAAGAAGGGAGGAAGGATGGAAGGGAGGGAGGAAAGAAAGAAGCAAGTAAGGAAGGAAAGAACGAAGGAAGGGAAGGAGAGAGGAAGGGAGGATAGAAGTAAGGAAGGAAGGAAGCAAGGAAGGGAGGATAGAAGGAAGGAAGGGTGGAAGGGAGGGAGAGAGGAAGGGATGAAAGAAGTAAGGAAGAAAGGAAGCAAGCAAAGTAGGAAAGAAAGAAGGAAGGATAGAAGGAAGGGAGTGAGGGGAGGGGGAAGGAGGGGAGGGAGGAAAGAAAGAAGGAAGGAAGCAAGGAAGGGAGGAAAGAAAGAAGGAAGGATGGAAGAGAGGGAGGAAGGAAGAGGGAGAAAGAGAGGGAGGGAGTAATTCAATTTAAGGGTGCTATATGACAGAGGGAGAGAGAGAGAGAGAGAGAGAGAAAACAGAAATCAGTATAATTATGCTGTTACTCGCTTTCCCCCGATACACTTATAGCTATGTTATGTTAGTTGCTTTCTATGGACCCCCTTCTCCCTCATGCTTAGCCCCATTAGCTTTGAGTTCTTAAGACGTTCGCCCCAGTATTTTGTCGATTTATATACCTTGCGCCTCACTTTTTTGTTAATTTTATGATTTTTCGTGCCATTTATGTGTCGATTTTTTTTCCTGGCGAGCGAGATAATGGCGAGGCGTGGCGAGCCTGTAATATTGGAGGGGAACATTTTTCTACCGACAAATGTAACCTACAAATTAAGCTCGAAATGGGATCTTGAGGATGTTTTTTTGTTTAGCTTCGTGGAGGAAACTAATATAATAATATAGGAATCAAGAAATATACAAATAAACAACCCTATCCCCTTAATATATATATATATATATATATATATATATCCTCATTTATGTATATTTTTATAATTTCTTTTAGTTTCCTCCCTAGACCTCCATCAAGCTTAAAAATACACCCCCAAGATCCTCCTTCAAAATACTGTATTTTTTTCTCCGGCCTAAGGAAATTTCCTCTTAAATTACAGGTTTGTTATTGCTCGCCAGGAAAAAATCGACACCTAAATGATACGAACAGTCTTAATATTGACAAAGAAATGGTACGGAAGGTCTTAACCCTTTCGCTGCGGGTGACGTTCCGGAACGTCCTGGCAAGTTACAGCAGTTTCCAGGCTTTAAAACCCTGTAAAAACCGTAAAAATTGAGTGTCAGTGGGCGGGAGCGTAAGGGGCCCACCTCCGACCCTTAGAGCACCGAGCGGCTCACTGATGTTGAGTGTGTCTCGCGCGGGCCTCTCTCTGTCTCTCTCAACAGTGTAGCCATGCGAGCGAATGTTACATAATAGCGGGTTTCCCGCGTTTCACTGGCACCACTGCGGGTGAACCAGACCACGTACGGGGCCCGTTCTGGTGTCATTTTGAAGCTATTCTCGCCTAGGTTTCGGCAGAATACACTTCATTTAATGCAGATGCTTGATTTATCATTCAGGAGTGCCTGAATATGTCCTAAATAGCCCAAAATAGGCCGCAGCCAAAGGGTTAAAATCGCCAAACTAATGGACCGAACGTCTTAAAATCTGAAAACGAATGGAGCTAAACATGTGGAAGAAGGGGAACCCGAAAAACGACCCATCTCCCCTTAACCTTAATTGTTCCCAACTAACATCTCCTAACCCTGCCAGGGCATGGCAGTACTTCCCTTTCCAATTGTCACTTACCCACTCTAAGCCACTGTTAACCCCTTTGGACAGCAGAGATTAGGGCAAGCAACTTTGAAGGGACATTAATCCTGTTGTTGCTTGACTTCCTTCGTACTCTCTCTTTTTCCGATATTCTGGTCACTTTATCTCACTCTCACTACTTCACACACACTCTCTCTCTCTCTCTCTTGTATCAGTGTTTAAGTGTATGAGAGTATTTGTATTTTGGATTTCTGTGTGTATATAGGTGGTGACATACAATGATTGATTCCCCCTGCTGCCCAGGAAAACTGGTTATACTCTGAACAAATATGACTTTATGACTCGAAAATACATCTATTTCTTTATCATTTCAGGTATCAATATGGCTTCATAGACCGATTCATAGATCGCATCAGAGCGGTCATGTTTCGTGAAGCTCGAGACACTGATGCAGCATTTATTACTCGAGCCTGGGTCGCCATTTGCCTTGGCAAGTCTTAGGAGTTCGGCAAAAGGAATTGGAAGAAATCCCTTGCAGACTGTGAGATGAACTTTCAAGTAGGACGACCCGAAAAGCTAGTCCAAGAGACCAAGGAAATCATCATGGAAGGGTCTCGGCGTCGAAAAAGTCACGACCAACTTTGGCGAGGGAAGACTGTGAATCGAAAAGATATTCATCGATTCCGACAGGAAGGATTGACGCCATGGAAGGAACTGGGGAAACCGTACAAGTCCTGTCTGACCAAAGAGGACTGTCTGTGGTTTGCGGAATATCTGAGCGAATGGGACGATCAGAGCTTTCTGCATCTCGCTGTTCAGCGACGAATTCTTTGTTTACATGACCCATAAACACAACAGCTAAATCGACTGTGTGGGCCAAGACCCCCAACGAAATTCCAGACGAGGAACACTATCGAGAATTGCAGAAGTCGCTAGATTGCGTGGGTGTGTTCATCCTCTTCACTGCCCTCCGGATGATGTGGGTAGGGAAACCGCGTGGCCAGAGTTGGGATGGCAATTACTTCTGCCAAGTGCTCCTTCTTGAACATGTTATCCCCTTTCTACGAAACCCCCAAAATGTCCTTGATGTTGAGAAAGTTACTTTCCTGCATGATAAAGCTCCCTGCATGAAGGCCCCACAGATGCAACAGCTCCTGAGGGACAACAACGTCAATTTCTTTGGCAATGCGGAGTGGCCCGGAAACTCGCCTGATCTCAACGTGTGCGAACACATGGGATCCATCCTAAAGGACTGTGTGGAAACCCTCTTCCTCCAGGAACCTCCTGCAAGTCGATTCTCTCGTCAGAAGTTGGAGAAACATGTTGAGACGGTGCTCCGAAGTCTTGAATATGACACAGATCTTTTCGAGTCGCTCCTCATCTCCTATCAACGTCGACTTCAGTCTGTTCTTCAGGCGGGGGGAGGCAACACTGAATTTTGATTTCGTTTACACAGATGTAGTTTTGTTATTATTATGTTACCTCCACCAACAGACTTTACTCCTAAACTCAATTACAGAAATCAATAAATACATATGGCAGTCCAGGGATTCGAACCTTGGATGCTCACACCGAAATTCAGTGCATTTATCCATTGCGCTACGAAGACAGATATATATATATATATAGTGCCTACAAACCAGTGTTTTCAATTTCCTTGTGTCATTTTTAGTTTAAGGGGGGTGACCTGCTTTTTTTCTTTCCTTTTCTCTCATTCTCTGGCTTGTATCCATTCGGCCTCATTCAGCCTACTGTTTTAAGACGTTTATCCCCATCCAGGTGTCGATTTCTTTCTGGCGAGCGACTACCACGGATCCTTTTTAAACTGCACAAAGGCGTCCAAATATAACTAGATTAAAATTATAAAACGTCGCCGGTACAAAAGGGGTTGAGAAGAATGTTTCTCATCAGGCCCAGCCAATTGTTATATTTAGTATTTTAAATGTTTGTATATAGACTACAGTAGATCTGGACTTGACACGAAAATGGAACTTTGCAGTAAGGGATCCAAAATTGAAAAACGAACCCCCAAGTTCGAACCTCGAAACCGCGAAAAAATCAAATTTTCGCGGTTTCGAGGTTCGAACTAGGAGGTTCGTTTTCCAATTTTGGGTCCCTTACTGCAAAGTTTCATTTTCGTGTCAAGTCCAGATCTACTGTAGTCTTTTGGTTTGTAATAACGTATGGCTAAAATACAGATTTGACTTTGACACTCTCTCTCTCTGTCTCTCTCTCTCCCTATCTATCTATCTATCTCTCTCTCTCTCACCGACATTCTGGTCACTTTACGTCACACACTCTCTCTCTCTCTCTCTGTACTCATTTTGTAACTTTTTCATTATCCTGTTTATCCCTTTCCCCTCTCCGTCATGTTTAGCCCCATTAGTTTTCAGATTTTAAGACGTTCGGTCCACTAGTTTGGCGATTTTAAGATCCTTCACTCTATTTCTTTGTCAATATTAAGACCCTTCGCGCCACTTAGGTGTCGATTTTTTCCTGGCGAGCGATAGCAATCCTGTAGTTTAGGAGCAACCTGGACTTTTTTCTACCGGAAAAAGTAAAAATTTATCTAGAAGAGGAATATTTTATTATTAGGCTTGATGGAGGTCTAGGGAGACAACTAATTAAATAATATATACAGGTATATATATATATAAACTGTATACATATATATATATATATATAAGACATCAGTAGGGGGCCGAGGGCACCGCAATTAATAGAGATAGAGCTGCGCCATACGCCATGTTTATTAATAGAGATAGAGCTGCGCCATACGCCATGTTTATTACTCGAATTTTCGGCATCAACAAGGTGCCATCTTCAGGTTATACAAACTGATCCTAAAAATATACAAAATAAGTATTATACTATTGGAAAGAAAATGGATCTAATGTAATACATTCTATCACTTAATAAGCTGAAATATACCTAGTGAAAAAGCTCCCAAATACATACAAAACAACATTAATCATAACCCACTGGCCTCAAACTCCATCCTGTAAACAATTAACATCAAACAAAAAAGCCAAAATTCTTTGATAATTGATAAGCACACAATCACAAAAATACAAAAAACACCCATGTACAGTACCTCAAAAACCTAAGCACATGGAAAGAGATCCACACCCCATGATAGCTAAGGGACAACTAAACTAACCCAAGTCAACCAAACACAACTCTTCATACAACCAATCCCCAAGTTTCGGACACTAATTGCAGAGAATGATATAAAATAAAACATTATGAATTGTGTGAAACGTTAAGTTCAGATTGATATTTTTTATTAGTAATTTATCACCAAGAAGTGCTTCATAGTGGCTCCGAAACTTGGCAACTATCTGAAAATCCTCAGGAGTGTAGGATGGTTTTGTTCTCTAGCATCATTACGAATGGCCGAATCAGGATCAGTCTGTATAACCTGAAGATGGCACCTTGTTGATGCCGAAAATTCGAGTAATAAACATGGCGTATGGCGCAGCTCTATCTCTATTAATAAACATGGCGTATGGCGCAGCTCTATCTCTATTCTTCCTCTTGTTATATATATATATATATATATATATATATATATACTGTATATATATATATATATATATATATCGACCAATATAAGAAGCCTTCAGCCTTAATGTTACCTAAATAATACTCGTTTTAAGGGGAGGTTTTTAGTTTCCTCGCTAGACCTCCATCAAGCTTAAAAAAATACCACCTAGTCCTCCTTCAAGATAAATGGTAAATTTTTCGGTAGAAAAATTTCCCGGCTGAAGGCCGGTTACTATTTAAAACACAGACTCGCTATGGCTCTCCAGGTTAAAAACGACACCTAAATGGCACGAAAAGTTAAATATTGACAAAGGAATGGGGTGTAAAGTCATAAAATTGCCAAACAAATGGGCAAAAAGTCTTAAAATCAATGGGGCTAAACGCGAGGGAGAAGGGGGGCCAGAAAAACCGGTCCATCCCTCCCTTAACCCCTTCTGTACCGGTATCGTCCTTTTAACTGTATGCTGGCTACTATGAGACGATTTTATTCAGTTTAAAAAGGGCCTCCAGCAAATAACAGGTTTGGAACTATTGTACTTCACCCTTCACCCTACCACAGATCCTTCTTAAGCTGCACACAATCGTCTAAATATAGGTAGAATAGAATAGAAAAGACGTCTCCGGTACAGAAGGGGTTAATGCCCTTATTGCCCCCTTGGATTACCCTTATTAACGTTATAAATACTATATACCTTTAAATACCCTTTGTAATACCTTTAATACCAATCAGTACCCTTTGTAATACCTCTATACCAGTCAATACCCCTTGCAATACCTTAAATACAAGTCTATATCCTTTGTGATACCTTTAATAATAGTATATACCCTTTGGAATACCTTAAATACCAGCCTGTATCCTTTGTTATACCTTTAATACCCTTAGTAATACCTTTAATACCAGTCTATGCCCTTTGTAATACCTTTAATACCAGTCTATATCCTTTGTAATAACTTTAATACCTTTGTAATACCTTTAATACCAGTTAATACCCATTGTAATACATTTAATACCAGTCTATACCCATTCTAAAACATTTAATACCCTTTGTAATACCTTTAATACCAGTCTATACCCTTTGTAAAACATTTAATACTCTTTGTAATATCTGTAATACCAGTCTATATCCTTTGCAATGCCTTTAATACCTTTAATACCAGTTAATACCCATTGTAATACATTTAATACCAGTCTATACCCTTTCTAAAACCTTTAATACCCTTTGTAATACCTTTAATACCATCTGATGCCCTTTGTAATACCTTTAATACCATATGATACCCTCTGTAATACCTCTAATACTCTTAATGTTTAACAGAAGTCACTATGCCCTGTTTCAAATATATAGGCCTAAATGTTGACTATTAACCTCTATAACTCACAAACGACTACAGTAATCCAGCTAATATTTATACCATTTGGGATGAGTCAGCCAGGGAATAGGTGTGGAAATGTTCATCTTATTTGTTATAGCACTTTTTGAGCTACGTAGGTTAGGGTTCACGATTACTGGCTTATCTATTTGGAACAGGGTATGTGTTCCTCCCGGGATTCGAACCTGTGTTACCACATACATATCTTAAACACTCAAACCATTACACCACCAAGACAGTTAAAGGGTAAGTACATGAATACGGTTGTATATCCATTTATCGAATAATGGATATCAATCTAATCATGTACTCTAACCCAACTGCACACTGAATAAACTAATGTGTAAGTGAAAGGAAAGAAAATGTTATGGGCACAGATTTCTAAGGATATAAGATCATTGGGTATATTGATGGTGATTTACATTGATATCCTTGTATTAGATGGGTTTATTACCACCAATATAACTTTAAGTGGACCAATTATTAAAGGTATATAAGATCATTGGGTATATTGATGGTGATTTACCTTTCTCTCCTTGTATTAGATGGGTTTATTACCACCAATATAACTTTAAGTTGCTTCATTATTATGGACACTATAATGACAATTTGCATACCTATTATGCTTTACAGTGTGGACACAATATATAACAGAGAGAGAGAGAGAAAGAGAGATACATAGAGTTACATAGATACACATACTACACAGACCTTGCGGTCCATACTAGGTAGTCCGGACTTAATGCTAGAATATAATTTGCTACACAGTGGAAGGCAAGGATAGCAAAGAAGAAGGCTCTCTCCCCACCCACCTCCCCCTTCGACCGTTGGTCGGCATGAAATTAAGTTGGGGAAAGAAGTCACTCAGCAGAATGAGAAATACATTAAAATTTCTACTGGGAAATTTATAATAAAGAACGAAGATGCCAAATATTATATATTACTAATGATTTTGAGATTAACTAATTTACTATGAGAGAGAGAGAGAGAGAGAGAGAGAGAGAGAGAGAGAGAGAGAGAGAGAGAGAGAGAGAGAGAGAGACCCCTGGGGCGGTGACAAGTGTAACCACAGGGGGTCTGTAGGGGGAGACCACATGTTACTCTCTCTCTCTCTCTCTCTCTCTCTCTCTCTCTCTCTCTCTCTCTCTTTCTCTCTACCTCTCTTTCACTCTCTCTCTCTACCTCTCTCTCTCTTTATCTATCTATATCTCACTTTCTATCTATATATTTATCTCTATCAACCTCTCTCTCTCTCTATCTATCTTTATCTATCTATCTATCTATCTCTCTCTCTCTCTCTCTCTCTCTCTCTCTCTCTCTCTCTCTCTCTCTCTCCCTATCTCTCTATCTAACTCTATCTACCCCTCACTCTCTCTCTCTATCTACCTACCTCTCACTATCTCTCTCAATCAATCAATCTATCTATCTATCTACCTCTCTCTCTCTCACTAGCGTAATGGTTAGTGCTCGGAATTTCGGTGTGAGTAACCTAGGTTCGAATCCTTGGAGTATTATTATTATTATTATTATTATTATTATATGAGATGCCGAAGTCTCCAACCAGGGTGCAGAAACACCATCAAGATGAATCCACACAAAACACCCGGAGGCACTGGAGAGAGATTACGGTAACTTAGGAAAAAATAAAAACATATACTGTATACTGTACTGTACATATGCACATATCAAACACAGATAACATATTATGCAGTGGAGGATATCAAGTATAAATATAATTCAATAAAATAGAATAAAATAAGTTTACAAATTAGAATTAATGCTGCAAAAAAGCATTAACTCTAGACTTAAAAATGGAGATATTAGCTGAATTGACTAGCTCATTTGGCAACATATTCCACAAGTCAACCATGGCCGGCACAAAACACCGTGAAAACTTTGTAGTAGAACAATTAACACGGCTCATGGCAAGATCATTAAGATTGCTTGTGAATCTAGTTGCACGAGCCTGGACATAGGGCCCAGGCAGAACCCCATGTAAGGGATGCTGAGGGTTGTTAAAAACTTTAAATAAAAGACTAAGGGCACCAACTTTACGTCGATGACACAGATCAAGAGACAAATGAGGTAGAATAAAACTTATGGAATTTAGCGACCTGTCAAGCAACTTCAGATGGCAGTCAGCTGCTGACAACCAGACAGGTGAGCAGTACTCGAAATGTGGCAAAATAAAAGCATAAAAAGACTTGATAACTGTGGCGTCACAAGCAAATGTTTTATAAACCTTGCGAAGCAGACCAATTTTTTGGGAAATGGAAGAGGAGAAAGAACGAATATTCTTTTCAAAAGTAAGTTTGGGATCAAGAGTAACTCCTAACAAACGCAGAGTATCCACATTCTCAATTTGCTCGCCAGAAACTTGTAGATAAGGATGGGGAGGATCCAAGGTAGGAGATCTGCTGATGATAATGGAGTGTGTTTTACTAGCATTAAGTTTCATGCCCCAAAGTTCACACCATGATGTAATTTTGGCTAACTCCCTATTCAGAGCAGTAGCAATTACGTGTCGATCTATTGGTGATGGAATTGACGCATATAAAGTTGTATCATCAGCATAGGAGATTAATTTATTTTCAAGCTCGGAACACAGGTCAGCAGTAAAAATAATAAAAAGCAAAGGCCCAAGGACACTGCCTTGTGGAACATCAGAAACAACAGTAACAGAAGGGGAATGACACCCATCAATGACCACAGACTGAGATCTTTTCGTCAAAAAATCTTCAAAGATCCTTCAAAAATTGCCACCAATATCGATGAGCTATAACTTATACAGAAGTGCTTTATGGTTGACTAAATCAAAAGCAGAACTAAAGTCAATAGCCACGACACGAGACTCATGTTCCTGGTCCAATGAAGATTGCAAGTCATGGGTGAGTGTCAGAAGTGCATCACATGTACCCAGTCTCTTACGAAAACCAAACTGTGAGTTTGGTATCAAATTATGACTATTACAATAAGAGGAAAGGCGTCTGGACAAAAGCCTCTCATAGAGCTTGGATAGGATAGGTGTAATGGAGATAGGGCGATAGTCATTAGGAGATGATGAGGCAGTATTTCCCTTTGGAATAGGAGTGATAATAGCCTTACGCCATTAGTTTTTCAGAACGCCGCAGCCAGCAATCCCTCAACGACAAACGTAATGAAGCCATAGAACTCTTAAATTCTGATCTAAATACTATTTCCAATTGGGGCAGAGAAAACCTAGTTAACTTTAATGCTTCCAAAACCCAATTTCTCCATCTATCTACCCGTCAGGATCTCCCAGCGGACTATCCCTTATTCTTCAACAATACAAAAATCAACCCTTCATCTTCTCTCAATATTCTTGGTGTCTCTTTTTCTTCTGCTCTCATTTGGAAGGGCCATATTACCAGTCTTGCTAAGGCAGCCTCCCAGAAGCTGGGTGTGCTCAACCGCCTTAGGGGTTCTTTTCCCCTGCACAGCTTCTTGCTCTGTACAGGGGCATAGTGCGCCCTTGTATTGAGTATTGTTCACATGTGTGGGGAGGTTCCTCTCACACCGCTCTCCTAGACAAAGTTGAAAGGAAGGCCTTTCGTATCATTAACTCCCGTCCACTCACCAACTCTCTGCAATCTCTCTCTCTCTCCGCCGCAATGTTGCATCTCTCTCGCTATTCTATCGCTACTATAATAATCAGTGTTCCTCAGAGCTATCCCAGTGCATACCACCTCCTTTACGTAGGGCACGTGGTACCCGTCTTGCAACTCAATCCCACCCCTACTCTGTGCAACTCTCCAACCCAAGAGTGAAACGTTACTCTCAAACTTTCTTCTACTCAACAGCTGAGCTCTGGAACTCTCTCCCAGAATCAGTCTTTCCCTCTTCCTATGACTTAAATTGCTTCAAACTCTGTGTGTCCAGGCATTTTGGCTCGAACGTCCCTTGATTTTGGCCCTGTCACTCTTTCAACTATGGGGGAGGCACTCGCTATAGGCAGTTATGCCTTTTGCCTCCCTCAATCACATAGAAAAAAAAAAAAAAAAAAAAAAAAGAGGAAAACTACCTGATTTCAAAAGCAACCTAAACACCACAGCCAATTTAGGTGTCAAGACCACTGCAACCTTTAAAAAAAAAAGAGAGGGAAAAACCCATCCGGGTCTGTGCCACCATAGGTATCAAGATCCAGCAAGTACCTTTTCAATTCAGCTGATTTGAATGCCATTGAATTGAGGTTGGGTCTAGGGAAACATGTCAATGGCAAAGACAATTCCTGATTACTCTGCTTATTAATACAAATATTAGATAGAATATTGGCCTTCGATAATGGATCAAAAGAGATGGAGCCATCAGAATCACAAAGAGGAGGCAAGGAGGAATCTATTCCAAATAAAGAGGATTTCAAAGCGGACCACCATTTATGAGGCTGTGTAGCTCCTGCCAGAACATCCTGAAGATGGGGGTTATAATCCCTCTCAGCACCATCATAAACTCTCTGCGCAGCTGCCCTTTTAAAAACATAATTTTCCCAATGCAAGGGGGTTTGATTACGCCTCCATAGACGATATGCAGCCTGTTTGTCATCAAATGCACGCTTGCAGTCATCATTAAACCATGCTTTATCCCTGATACGAGACTTAATTGTTTTTGATGGAACTCTTTTGCGAAGGATACCAAGAAGGGAATTGTTGAGAGCTGAAACCGGGTCATGAGATTTTAGTATGTGATTCCACTCAATATTACAAACATCATTACAAACGTTGTCCCAGTTAACCCGGGATTTAAGGTAGACTTTACGTGAGAGAGTAATATCAGGAACAGAAAATCAAGATTAATTTTACACATGATGGCATTGTGGTCGGAAGTGCCAACAGGTACAAGAACGGAGGTTTCTACAACGCCAGGAATATCTGTTAGTACTAGATCAAGACAATTTCCAAACATATGAGTAGGTCCTTGGATTAGCTGTTCACAACCAGATAAGTTTGCAAAATCCAAGGCAGCAAGACCATTTCTATTAGTTGGAGAGACCGAGTTCAACCACTCTTGATGATGCGCATTGACATCACCAACAAAAATAAAGGATGATTTGACATCTACAAACTGTATTGAAGCCATGGCTGTTAAGAGGCAGTCATATATGTCATTGTTAACATCAGGATTTATGTACAGGCTAAAAATGTAATGATTATGATATTTGCTGGAAACTTTAACTAACTGCATCTCATGGCATTTACAAATATGCTTAGTTAAGTGCTGAGCATTATACCCAGATCTAATATACAAGCTCATTCCACGAGCACGAGGAATAGAATCACGCCGAATAAGAACTGGTTTACCGAAGTTAGGTATAAGAAGTTCAGAATAATCTCTATAACCAGAGACTAGGGTTTCAGAACAAAAGACAATATCATAATCAACAGATGCCAATGTAAGATCCTTGATGTTCTTATAGAGACCAAGAATATTGGAATAAAATACACGACAACTTGTAACAGGTTGTCTGTGAGGACCGGGATTAACTTCTATATCACCGGACAAAAGTAGAAACAAAAACAGAAAAAGTTGAAAGCAATCCATATACAAATACATAAAGATGGATATAAACAGGTCAACCCCGACGGAGCCATCACATCTGGGTAAGGTATATAAGTACCACATGTATTCATTAGTTTCATTGATGTAATTAATTAGGTCTATTTGTAAGTGAATTAGTGGGTTGGTGATTATATGAATCTACGTAGTTTACGTTCTCTCTCTCTCTCTCTCTCTCTCTCTCTCTCTCTCTCTCTCTCTCTCTCTCTCTCTCTCTCTCTCTCTCTCTCTCTCTCTCTCTCTCTCTCTCTCTCTCTCTCTCTCTCTCTCTCTTAATATTATAATGTGTGCAGTTGGGTTTGATTACACGATTAGATAGATCCAGTATTCGATAAATGGATATAAAATCGTAGTCATGTACTTTAACTGTCTTGGTGGTGTAATTGTTGGAGTGTTTAAGATATGTGTGTGGTAATCCAGGTTCGAATCCCGATAAGATCACATACTTTCATTAATTTCATTGGGAAGCGATGGGTGTTGGGAGTGAAATAAATAAATAAGATTATTACTTAACACTCAAGTTGTTCTAGAAACATATAACAGAGATATATCCACTACTCTTAGCGATTATTTCAGCTCAGTTTTTTCCACTGATACCAACATGAACACTCCACAAGCTACTAATCAAACATGCAAAGTTGAATACATAGGTAGAGAGAGAGAGAGAGAGAGAGAGAGAGAGAGAGAAGAGAATGTGTACTTTATGACTTACTTCAAAATCAGCCAATCAAACATCATGAGCAATATTGATTTATTGAACTAAAGTAAATCTCCCAGCCCAGACCTGTTCATCCCTAAATCTCCCGGCCCAGACCTGTTCATCCCTAAATTTCCCGGCCCAGACCTGTTCATCCCTAAATCTCCCGGCCCAGACCTGTTCATCCCTAAATCTCCCGGCCCAGACCTGTTCATCCCTAAATCTCCCGGCCCAGACCTGTTCATCCCTAAATCTCCCGGCCCAGACCTGTTCATCCCTAAATCTCCCGGCCCAGACCTGTTCATCCCTAATATCCTAAAATTGGTCAAAGATGAAGTTGCCGAAGCTCTAAAGCCGGTATCGCACGAGCGACTTTTCAATCAACACTGGTCTGGCAGCTTATGAGTTCCACATTTTAAATATTTCGGTTACCTAAATTCATCCACCATCAGTTTAATGTCAGATACCAGCGCAAAATATTCCAGAAATGTTGCTAGACAAATTTTGATCCTCGAATGTTGACTATAAAAGCTCTCGTGTGATACCGGCTTAACCAAAATATTTGATATGTCATGCCAACATGAACATTTACCCACTGACTGAAAGACAACGAATATTACAACAATGTTATAACTGGTGATGGGCTGGTCTATCAGAGTGAAAGCTGAGTTATCTCTGCCATACCCATAGCTTACTCTGACGGTTCCTTTTACTTATATATTTTCTAGATCTCAAGTGACGGCGTCTTTTCCGTTGATTGACCTCCCTACTGCCAACCTAGAAGTTGGCAGATTGGGAGCCAAAGCGTCACATTTTTCCTTTGCCCCTCAACTTTCCCTGCATAATTGCTGAGGGGCACTGGGCCCTGGGTGGGGCTTTGGTTTCCCGGGCGTTTCCGCACCCTCCTCAGCTCCCTGCCTTGGAGTGGCTTCAGTCACCCGGGCTTTATTAGCGGTAAGCAGGGAGGGTTTTGTGGGGGTGCTCGTTTATGGCCTTTGCCTTGCTCGGGACCTTGGGGCTGTTCGGCAAAACAGCCTGGGGAACAGCAACAACAACAACAACAACAACAATATAATAATACGGAGATAAAAAAGTACCAGGTAATTACAGACCCATTAGCCTAACTTCCGTTATTGTAAAACTATTATAAATCAATCATAATTAGACGAAAAATAAATTTCATAGATAATAACACTCTTATCAATAATAGTCAACACGGCCTCAGAGCAAACAGATGATGCCTTACGAACCTTATCGAATTATATGACAGCCTATAGAAAATTAATGATTTTACCAAAAGTCTTGATACAGTGTACTTGGACTTTCAAAAGGCCTTCGACAAGGTCCCCAAAATAAATTACTTCAGAAGGTCGGGAGCCTAGGAATAAAAGGTAAAAACACACAATTGGTTAAGTATCCGGTTAAATGAAGGGAAGCAGAGAGTAATTGATAATGGAGTTGACTCAGATTGTACTTCAGTGACTAGTGGAGTCCCCCAGGGTTCAGTACTGGGTCGAATACTGTTCACAATATATGATAATTATATACACAACAGTATCAATAATATAATTTGCAACTTCACCGATGACACTAAGATAAGAAATTCAATAATCCAGGAAAGTGATAGAATTATCCTGCAATCAGATTTAAGCAAAGTCACGGAGTGGTCAGAAAATTGGCAGATGCCTTTATTGTAAGAAAA
The DNA here is from genome assembly GCA_032716605.1 of Paralithodes platypus. Taxonomy (NCBI): domain Eukaryota; kingdom Metazoa; phylum Arthropoda; class Malacostraca; order Decapoda; family Lithodidae; genus Paralithodes; species Paralithodes platypus. The sequence continues at coordinate 12,465,700 of CM064500.1, forward strand.
TGTCAGATACTACAAATAGGCTCCCAAAACAATATATACGAATACCATATGAATGAAGAAAAGGTTAAGAGTTTATCACAGATAACAAACCTACGAGTGCTTATACACAACAATCTAAAATCTACAAGCCAATGCACCGCAGCAGCTAACAAAGCAAACCGAGCACTAGGATACATTAGAAGAAATGTTCATTGTCATAGCAAAGACATAGTTGTACCATTATACAAAAGTATTGCGATGCCGCATCTGTAATATGCTATGCAGTTTTGGTCTCCCTACATATTAAAAGACATAGGAATACTCGAATCCGTTCAGCGTAGAGCAACAAAGTTGATCTCTTCCCTTAGAAATAAACCATACAATGAGAGATTAAGATAACTCGATCTGTTTTCGCTAAGAAACGGAGAATAAGGAGACAGCTGATAGTGTTTTAAGATACCAAAAGGATTTAGTAGCGTAAATTCCAATAATCTATTTAAGATAGCCAAAGAAAGTTCTACAAGAGGAAACAAAATAAAACTAATAGGCAGGAAAGAGAACGTAGACATTATTAAAAATGTCTTCACCCACAGTATAATTGGTGAGTGGAATAAACTCCCTAATGAAGTAAGGGACAATCATTATACACATTTAAAACAAGGTTAGACTTATACCATAGAGAAGTTGAGAGAGAGGTATCCTGACCAGGATTCGAACCCACTCACTCCAGGTATATTTGGAAGAGTTGGGTTCGAATCCTGGCCAGGATACCTCTCTCCCAACCTGCCCAACAATATCATTAGACATAGAGAAGTTGGTCTGGAGTAGATAATGATTACCAGTACTGAAAAGAGAACCTGGCAGCTGGATGGAGGGAAAAATAGAAACAAAACAAAAATAAATACGCCCATCCTGCTTAATGCCCGGCCATCTTAACTAACAATATATCCATCTAAAAAATCCTCATAAAAGGTAAGACATCGAGACATGACAATTTACCGCCAGACTGGAAAGCATGGGGGCCAAAACAATCAGTACTAGACCCTTCCTAATCTGAATAAAATCGTCCAATGATAGCCAGTTACACAGCCTATTAACCCCTTCTGTACCGGCGACGTCTTTTATTCTAGATATATTTAGACGATTACGGTGTATGCAGTTTAAGAAGGATCTGTGATAGTAAAACTGGCTAAGGGAGATGGTTCGAAACCTGTTAATTGCCGGATGCCCTATTTAAACTGAATACAATCATCTAATAGTTAAAATAACCCTCTGACCTCCACATACCCTTCCTAATCTGAAAACAGCTGCCTGTAAGAAGTGTCCCTCCAAAATTTGAAAGAGTGACAGAGAGCCAAATTCAAGGTGCATTATAGTCAAAATGTCCTACAACCCTTTTCGCACCCCCCTCCACCCCACCTCCTCCCCCTCCAACCCCACTTTATGCACCCCTTTTTCCCCTTTTTCTACCTCCTCCACCCCTCCTCCTCCCACCCCCTTCCCCCCACCTCCCCCACTTTATGCCCCCCTCCCCCCCCATTTTCCTACCTCCCTCCATCCCACCTTCTCCCCCCCTTCTCCCTCCTCCCCAGCCCCACTTCGCCCCCTCTTTATGTTTCCCCCCTTTACGCCCCCCCCCCCCCCTTTTCCGCCCCCCTCTGATTTACCCTATTTTGTGTTTCCTCCCTCTAATTTGCGCTGTCTCTCTCTCTCGCTCTCGCGCGCTCTCTCTCTCTCTCTCTCTCTCTCTATCTGCAGGCTAATGTCAATAGTGAGTGCGCTAGGTATCAATACAGACGTCACAAACTTGATACAAAGTTGGCTAACAGGTAGACAACGAGTGGTAATCAATGGTGTTTCTTCTGAGTGGACTCCAGTCACTTCTGGATTTCCACAGGGATCTGTCTTTGGCCCACTTCTGTTTATCATATATGTCAATAACATCGATATTGGTCTAGTGTGATCTTTAAGTTTGCAGATGACATAAAGCTTGGAATGCATGTGTAAGACCCCAAAGTGGTCGAACAGCTCAGGATGGACCTCAATAGACTGGGTGAATGGTCGGAGACATGGCAGATGCCTCTAAACTTGGAAAAATGCGAAAAGTGCAAGGTGATACATATCGGCCAAACAAACCCCACTTCCTCCCCATTCACTATTGGGAATGCCTCTGGGAAGTGACTGACTTGGAAAAGGATTTGGGTGTTCTGATTTGCAGTGACCTAAAATTGTCCAAGCAGTGCATTGAAGTAGAGAAGAAAGCTCAGAAAATATTGGGATATAGTAAGAGGCAATTTAAGTATAGAAATAAGAAAATAGTCTTCACACTTTACAACGCTCTGATACGGCCTCTCCTGGAGTATGCTGTTCAATTCTGGTCTCCAACACTCAGGTAAGATATAGAGCGACTGGAAAGAGTACAAGCTACAAAGCTTAATCCATCCATTAGAAGACTGAGCTATGAGGACCAGCTGAAATCTTTTGATCTATTTCCGTTGGAGACACGCAGACTACGAGGTAAGCTCATTGAAGGTTTTAAAATACTTAATGGGTTTGACAATGTGGATTATAGCAAAATGTTTAGCCTCAATATGAATACAACACACATCCATGGCTGGAAGTTAGAATTGAAAAGGTGCAGCACTAGCATTTGTGGAAACTTTTTCACATATAAGATTCGTTCTACCTGGAACAAACTTCCCTCAGAAGATATAAATAGTACTTCAGTAGAGCAGTTCAAGAAGAGACTAGATAGTATTTTGTACACTCTACAATGAATGCAATGCACTAAACAGAATCAAAAGCTTAAAAAAGTATTAAAAAGAAAACAAAATGTATAAAAAGTATGAGAAAGTACAACAAAACGTATACAAGTATGAGAAAGCAAAACAAGTATACAAAGTATCTATCTATCTATCTATTGCCTGACTCCGCAATCCCCGAAGGGGTGGCCACGAACGAACCGCCCCCATGCACCTCTGTCCCCAGTCAGTCGACGCCCCTCCTCCCAACCAGCACCGCCTTCATTCATATACTTCCTCACTCCATCCTTCCACCTCTCCTTCAGTGCACCTCTCCCTCTCTGTCCTTCCACCTCGCTCTCGTACACCCTCTTAGTCAATCTCTCGCTTTCCATACGTTCCATATGGCCGAACCATATCAAGTTGCTCCTTTTCACACTTTCCAACACATCTACCTCCACACCACACCTCCTTCTTACTTCCTCATTCGTCTGTCTATCCCTCCATGTAACTCCGCACGCACTTCTCAAGTAACTCATTTCCACCGCTCTCACTCTTGGTCTAAGTCTCTTCCCGAACGTCCATGCTTCGCTTCCGTAAGTTAGTGTCGGGATTACCACACTGTCATGCAAGGACTTCTTCATTCACTTCCATACTGACCACCCTATTTCTTGTTACTGCTTTCAACATTCCTACAACCCTCTTCCCCTGTTGCACCCTCTCCCGCACCTCCTCATTCACAGTCCCATCTTTACTCAACACACTGCCCAGATACTTAAAAGAGCTGACGATCTCCATAGCCTGACCGTTCAACTTCACCTCACACTCTGTGACTTCACCCCTTTCGAATACCATAACCTTGCTCTTCCCTGCATTTACCGTCAAATTCCATTTTTTGCACACTGTTCCAAACTCATTTACCAAAACCTCCAGCTCCCATTCATTATCACTCATCAGAACTGTATCATCCGCAAACAGCAGTATAGGCTGCTTCCACTCATTTCCCTCCCTTTTCAGCAATACACCAACATCCACTGCTCTTGATAGTATTTCTTTCATGACTCCATCCATATATACAGTAAACAACCACGGGGACATCACACACCCCTGTTTCAAACCAACCTCCAGGTCAAAGAACTCGCTCTGCTCACTCTCCACACGTACTGCCACCTTTGCACCCTCATACATACTCTTCACTGCTTTCAGCAACTTGCCATCTACTCCGTATATTCTAAGTACTTTCCACAAACCTTCTCTATCCACTCTGTCATAGGCCTTCTCCAAGTCCATTAAGGCAACATACACCTTTTGTTTCTTTTCCCGATGTTTCTCCACAACACAATTCAGGGTAAAAATCTGATCTACACATCCTCTCCCTTCCTAAAACCTCCCTGCTCGTCGCCTATCCATTACTCCGTTCTCACTCTCACTCTCTCAATCACTACCCTACTGTATACCTTCCCTACTACACTTAGAAGACATATTCCTCGGTGGTTACCACACACTCCTCTTTCTCCTTTGCCCTTATAAGTATGAGAACGTAAAATATAAAGTATAAAAGTATGAGAAAGTAAAACAAAAAGTATAAATAGTATGAGAAAGTAAAACAAAAAGTATGAAAAGTATGAGAAAGTTAGAGGGAAATTATAAACGTGTATAATGAAAAGTAACAAACATTAATTTGCCATAAGAAGCAGACATGGTACAAAATTATGAAAATAAATGTAACTTTGTCAAGGCCTGCCTAGCCAGACCTACAGTATGTAGTTCTTTTAAAGGGGGGTCACCCCCAGGAGGTAAGAAGTGTGGGAAGCCATGAAAAGAGTGAAGTTGGGGAAAGCGCCAGGAACAGATGGAGTGTGTGGGGAAATGTTGAGGTATGGTGGTGAGATAGTGATCGAATGGGTATGGAAAATGTGCAAACTAGCATGGGAGAAGGGGAGTGCACCTGATGACTGGAAGACAGGCATAATAGTCCCCCTATATAAGTTGGAAAGAGGAGTGTGTGGTAACCACCGAGGAATATGTCTTCTAAGCGTAGTAGGAAAGGTGTACAGTAGGGTAGTGATTGAGAGAGTGAGAGTGAGAATGGAGAAGTGGATAGGTGATGAGCAGGGAGGTTTTAGGAAGGGAAAAGGATGTGTAGATCAAATTTTTACCCTGAATTGTGTTGAGGAGAAATATCAGGAGAAGCAACAAAAGGTGTATATTGCCTTTATGGACTTGGAGAAAGCCAATGACAGAGGGGATAGAGAAGGTATGTGGAAAGTACTTAGAATATACGGAGTAGATGGCAAGTTGCTGAAAGCAGTGAAGAGCATGTATGAGGGTGAAAAGGTGGCAGTACGTGTGGAGAATGAGCAGAGCAAGTTCTTTGACCTGAATGTTGGGTTGAAACATGGTTGTGTGATGTCCCCGTGGTTGTTTACTGTATATATGGATGGAGTCATGAAAGAAATACAAGGAAGAGTAGTGGATCTTGGTGTATCGCTGATAAGGGAGGGAAATGAGTGGAAGCTGCCTGTACTGCTGTTTGCTGATGATACAGTTCTGATGAGCGATAATGAATGGGAGTTGCTGGGTCTGGTAAATGCGTTTGGAACAGAGTGCGAAAAACGGAATCTGAAGGTAAATGCAGGGAAGAGCAAGGTTATGGTCTTCGAAAGAGGTGAAGCCACAGAGTGTGAGTTGAAGTTGAACGGTCAGGCTATGGAGATTGTCAGCTCATTCAAGCATCTGGGCAGTGTGTTGAGTAAAGATGGGACTATGGATGAATAAGTGCGGGAGAGGGTGCAACAGGGGAAGAGGGTTGTAGGAACGCTGAAAGCAGTAACAAGAAATAGGGTGGTCAGTATGGAAGTGAAGAAGTCCTTGCATGACAGTGTGGTAATCCCGACACTGACTTACGGAAGCGAAGCATGGACGTTTGAGAAGAGACCCAGATCAAGAGTGAGAGGGGTGGAAATGAGTTATTTGAGAAATGCGCGCAGAGTATGAGGAAGTAAGAAGGAGGTGTGGTGTGGAGGTAGATGTGCTGGAAAGTGTGAAAAGGAACACCTTGAGATGGTTCGGCCATATGGAACGTATGGGAAGCGAGAGAATGACTAAGAAGGTGTACGAGAGCGAGGTGGAAGGACAGAGAAGGAGAGGTAGACCAATAGAGAGGTGGAAGGATGGAGTGAGGAAGTATATGGATGAAGGCGGTGCTGGTTGGGAGGAGGGGCGTCGACTGACTGGGGACAGAGGTGCTTGGGGGCGGTTCGTTCATGGCCACTCCTTCGGGGATCACGGCTTCAGGAAATAGATATATAGATACACCTGCTTGTGTTCTCTCCTTTTCTCTCTTTCTCCGGCTTGTATCCATTCGGCCCCATTCAGCCTACTGTTTTAAGACGTAAATCCCAATACAGGTGTCGATTTGTATGAAGAAATCCGGCTTCGCCGGAGATTTTTTGTTATCTAAAATTTACATATTTAGCCTGCTGTCAAATTTATATTTTTAAATTATAATCTGTATGCCGTATATATATATATATATATATTATATATACGGTTCCTATATATATATATATATATATACTGTATATACAGTATATATATATATACGGTTCCTATTATATATATACAGTATATATATACTGTATATACAGTATATATATATATTTTTTGTTTTTCTCCACTTTGGGACTGTAGGCTGTTCAGTAGCCTGTAAGTCTTGGGAGACCTCTAAAATTATCGATTGAAGCTTCGAGATGTTGGGTGGTTCATATGTGTCGCTCTAGATGGTCACAATGGAGCTTCAAAGTGAGCCTGTATTTTAGGAGGATCCGGTCTTCCTACGGGACATTTTTCTTCCGTAAAACATACAAATATATCTCAAAGGGGGGTCTCGTGGCTATTGTTTAAAGCTTGATGGAGGTCTTGGGAGGAAACCAAAAATAAATAAATATATGAATAAACAAATAAGTACTAGTGAAGTAAAAATAGTGAAGACCAATCACCGATCAGAATTTGCCCTGGAAAATGCTAGAACAGAGAGTCAAGGATATCACCAAAAACCTTCTCAGAGCGGCAGCCAATCAGCAGCCTGGCTTTGATCCTGCCGACATACCGACATGCCGACAGGGGAGGTGTGGTGGAGTGGTCTTGCCACTGGCCTGGTAATCCAAAGGTCCCGGGTTCAAATCCCGATGTATCAATGGGAAGATATTATTGGGATGGAATTTGTGCTGTACCTAGTATCAGTGCATTACCACAAGCCCACCGAAACGTCAATAAAATACCCTCGTTGTTCCCTGATTAAATAGCACTGTATGAATATTCCCATATTCAAAATATGCTATAGGGGTGCAATGCCTGGTGAGTTATCTGCTCAACAGGTGGCGTTGTGTGTGTGTAAGTGTGAGAGTCCGAGTGTAGGGAGTGAGACAGTGAAGCACGGGAACGAGGTGGCTTCAGAGATGGGGTCGTTTCGGGCCATGAGTGAGCACCGTGCCTCATGTGAAGGCAAGATGGCAGGTGCTCGTTGTACTCTACGTGCTTCACATGTCTCACTCCCTAGACTGGAACAAGACCTCACGGGCTTCACTGTTCATTGTAAAGCGGTGAATGTTAAGGCTCTCAGCCTAGGCCCGAGAGGAAGTAAGTTGGAATATAGAAAAAAAAAAAAAAAAAAAAAAAAAAAAAAATATATATACAGTATGGAGATCGGCTAACTTCTAACTCGCTCCCATTTACCTCCCGCACCATATATCCCGGCAAGAAGCATCCTATTATCACTGTACCAGCCTCATACTCCCGTCAGCCACTTAAAAATGTGGGGAAATACGTTGACGCGGTACTATTTGAGTGAAATATAACATGAAGAGGGGAAGCGACAAAATCAAAGCCGCCCCGCGGCTACCTGTTCACTCACCCAGCCGGCTCGACCAAGCAGCGAGCCGCCTGGCATGAGGTGTGGGTATATAAGGAGTCAAGAAATTATCTCCCCAGCAGTTGACAGCTATGCCATGCTGCCCTTTAGACCCTTACCATCCAAAATTGCCAGGCCACCTTTTAAACTATTTCCATCCAAAATTGCCATATTGTTTGCAACCTTTGCCACCCTAAATTAATACTTCCTATGCCTTTACCACCCAAAATTTAGTCTCCACCTCTTCTTGGCATACCATACTGAAGCTCTCCCAAATATACTCTCAATAAAGTTGACAGAGTCACAACCCCCCTCCCCCCCCCCCACCACAACAAATTGTACAACTCATGCACGTTGGGTCAAGCCCCAACACTCCTTATCCTCCTACATTAACACTTTCTCTCTCACTACACCAATAAAAACTTCCCTTCTTTCACCCTCACCCACCTTTTCTATATGCATTCATTTATTCATCTCCCCAGCGGCGCACCCACCAAGTCTCCTATCCTCTCCAACCACCATGGAGGGATTGTGACGGGGAACTCGCCGGGCCATCCAAGCACTGTGGAGGAGCCATGTTCAACACCGAAGGAGAATATTAGCAAGGCTGCCTTCGCTTCCATCCACCTCAAGTATCCGAGAGCTTACACTCATATAGCCCTCCTTCACACCACATCACAAGCCATCCACAGCCGGAACCAGTTAGAAGAGATAAGGATAGAAGAGTGTACTGGCCAACATTGAGGTGGTTAATGGCGGAGAAGGAAGACAGAGATAAGACAAGAAGAAAACAGTTTTGTAAAGGACCTTTTTACTGAGAAAGACGAGATGTTTGACTAAAACTACCAAAATAGACTAGGTATATCAAAGAGCAGATAAATCTGACTCCAAGCAAAGGATTAGGTCATTACAGTAAGAATACCCACAATTTATGCGGGTTTGTAATTAGGGTTGTGTTTAGTCTAATTCAGCTTGAACAATAGTCAGGAGAGAGGTATAAAGGTCTGCCCATCAAGAAACTATTCTATTAACAAAAGAAATTGCATAAATACAGTATAAATAATTTATAGATATAACCTTGCTGAAACATGATATCGATTGCTCGTGATATCTATTAACCCATAAACGAAGACTGTCCTTAATAAAGTTTTTTCTGGTGCACTTCGACCGTCCTCAATAGATCCAGAGCATAAGAAAACCCTTACAAAACACCCCAGTGGCACTCAAAACAAAGCAAAAGTGATTAGGTGAGAGAATTCCCCTCCATTACTTGCTACCACTCCTGAATGTGTGTCCCCCCCCTTCCCCTCCTTTCCCGCCCCTCCTCAATTATCAGCTAGTTTTCCTCTTATTCCCTCTTTTATCGGGTAATTTTCGGCACGAATTTCCCCCCACCCAGTCTCTTTAACACGGGCGAGGCAGCTAGATATCCTTGCAACAGAGACTTCTAGTGTAAGGCCTCAGTGTCGTTCTACAGCTCAGAGAGGGAGGATAAACGACCCCCCAGCTCTCTCCTCATAATACGACCTTGCGGCAATAATACGTCTTTTTTACCCCCCCCCCCCCCTAATGCTATTCCCACTTCTTTTATTGCTCTTAAATGTGCATATGTTCATAATAAAAGCAAAATAGGCGCATATGGATAAGTAATAATTATATACTGTATATGGTACTATGACGATTTTAGTCAGAATAGAACCAAATAGCTTCGCTTGGTGGGAGGGTTTGAACTACCATAGCTTCACAGTTTATGAGTTAATTAACACCTTAAGAGCGGCCTATGCGGTTTATTTATATGTACCGCCCAACGGGGTGTTTTTAGCCAAAATAGGGCTGTTTACGTGATCATTTTCATGCCTAAATAAGACCCAGAACGTAAAACAAGTATCTATCCCTGAAAGGGCATAAACAGAGCTTTCGAATGACACCATAACGATCCTTTTATGATGGCTAGTTTTCTTGCAATAACCGTGCAACGCGAGTGCAAAAAGCATGTAATTAGGCACTTTCCCCATACAATTCCGTATATAGCGAGTGAGAGAGGGAGGAGCGAGGTGAGATTCGTGTCAGTAGGTTCGACGCGGTGGTCTGGAGCAGTCATACGCTCGCTACTCTCCTGCCACCACTTGTCTCTCTCTCTCAGCAACATTAAGTGCTGAAATTGCCACTCGACCTATGTCGAGCGCCGCCACATAGTCCAGCTTTATTTAACTCGACTTATGTTGCTCGCCGACAGTTAGGGGTTAAGGAATAATAACGTACATTGTTCAATACAAAGTTTTCCTTTTTAAGTTCATAGTTATTGTGACTTGAAGACGAAGTAGAGTTAAGTTAATCTTTGAATAGCGCTAACAAGGAGAGATTGTAATGAGAATTGACAGTTCCAAAGGACAAGTCTATACTGTGTAATCGTAGATATTCAACCTCTTCTAGTTTGAACTTATTTCGACCCGGAAAGAGAACTATTAATTATACGGAATATCAACCCACTGATCACCAGCTGATTTAATAAAAAAGCACACTCCAGACCCAGCCACTTGTTAATTTATTTGTTTTCCTGAAAACACATGGGATGGGTCAGTTATGAAGGAAACACAACATAAAACCGCTCACCTAGGTCATTTGGGGATCCTGGGGGGCGGGGGAAAGTCACAATTAACATGGGGTGATGGGTAGGCAAAATATTGAAAAATCAATCCCGCGAGCGCCCACACGCACGCGGCTGGGCTTGGGTGGTTACCAACCATCGGTATTGTTCCGTGGGATCCTAAAGCAGTTCCCATACATTTCTGAACCATCTACGAGCCTTATATCAATGGTCAATAAGGGCCGTCGACTATAGCCGACGCTGGTACTGGCAGTGGTTTACAAAGCCGTCGGACGTGAGTCGACGCTGGTGCTCACCGGGTTAATTGCCTTTTGAGTTTATTAAATAAAGTATAAGTTTCTTATCAACTGTCGGATTATTTCTGCCGTATTAGTATAAGCATTTATAAAATACATACTACAACTACTAAATACATACTACAACTAATAAATACATACTACAACTACTAAATACATACTACAACTAATAAATACATACTACAACTAATAAATACATACTACAACTACTAAATACATACTACAACTACTAAATACTACAACTAAATACATACTACAACTAATAAATACATACTACAACTAATAAATACATACTACAACTAATAAATACATACTACAACTACTAAATACATACTACAACTAATAAATACATACTACAACTAATAAATACATACTACAACTAATAAATACATACTACAACTAATAAATACATACTACAACTAATAAATACATACTACAACTAATAAATACATACTACAACTACTAAATACATACTACAACTAATAAATACATACTACAACTAATAAATACATACTACAACTAATAAATACATACTACAACTAATAAATACATACTACAACTACTAAATACATACTACAACTAATAAATACATACTACAACTAATAAATACATACAACTAATAAATACATACTACAACTAATAAATACATACTACAACTACTAAATACATACTACAACTAATAAATACATACTACAACTAATAAATACATACTACAACTAATAAATACATACTACAACTAATAAATACATTCTACAACTAATAAATACATACTACAACTAATAAATACATACTACAACTAATAAATACATACTACAACTAATAAATACATACTACAACTAATAAATACATACTACAACTACTAAATACATACTACAACTAATAAATACATACTACAACTAATAAATACATACTACAACTAATAAATACATACTACAACTAATAAATACATACTACAACTAATAAATACATACTACAACTACTAAATACAAACTTCCCTTTAACCCCTTCATTACCGGCGACGTCTTTTCTCTTTTATTCTACCTACAGTATATTTAGAGGATTTTATGCAGTTTAAGAAGGATCCGTGGTAGTAAAAAGGGTTTAGTGAGATTGTTCAAAGCCTGTTGATTGCTGGAAGCCCTTTTGAAACTGAATGAAACTGTCTAAGGATACCCATAATAAAGTTTAAAGGACGTCACCGGTACAGAAGGGGTTAAAGAATAAAAACATACCTTGATTGGATCCCCAGAGTCGTCCAGTTAGTTACCTCACCCTCCCGCACACCTGCAACAACAACAACAACAACAATAAGGACATTAAGGGGAGGAAGACAGATTTTCTGGATCCCCTTCTCCCTAATGTTTAGCCCCACTAGTTTTGAGATTTTAAGACGTTTGGCCCATTAGTTTGGCGATTTTAACACCTTTCGCCCCATTTTGTTGTCAATTTTAAGACCTTTCGTGCCATTTAGGTGTCGATTATTTCCTGGCGAGCGGCCTTCGGCCATGACATTTTTCCACCGAAAAATGTACAAATTTATCTTGAAATGGGGTGTTTTCTAAGCTTGATGGAGGTCTAGGGTGGAAACTAAAATGATATATGAATAAATGAATAAATAGATCAAACAAACGGCCAGGCCAGGCTCCCCTTAACATTAGCTCAGCACACGTCTTGGGGGTTAACAACATATTTTGTTATTTTGAAGCCATGTATTTAGTTTGTCCCCTAGGCTAACAAAAACGCCTTCCCAGACTTTGCACTAAAGAATACCCACCCAGACCACCCTCATGCTAAATTTATACATTTTTCGATGTTTTATAAATTACAGGCTTGCTAGCTACCACTTGCCCAGAAAATCGACACCTGAATGGGGTAAAATGTCTTATTAATGATCGCCGAACTAATAGGGTGATGCATCTTACAATCTCCAAACTAATGGAGCAAAACAGGTGAGGTCCAAAAAGACTAAGAGTTTTTACTAGCTTATTCTCCATTGTTTTTTTCAGTTTCCAAGTTTGGGCTCCATAGATCATGGTTGGTAGCACACACTGCCACTGGTTATATACTTTACGCTTAAGGCATATTGGTAGTGTGTTTTCATAACATTCCTCTGTTCCCCAAATACTTTCCATCCTAGAGTGATTCGCCTTACTATCTCATGTTCATTGTGTTTAGTTAGTTTCAATAGTTGAACAAAATTATTGTGTTCTTCCACTTCTTCCAGAATTCCGATACCAATTATAATATATATATATATATATATATATATATATATATATATATATATATATATATATATATATATATACTTAACTTAACATGTTTGGATGCTCACACACACACACACACACATACACACACAATTAGGTAAATTGATGCACATACACATGCATACACATTACACATACATACACACAATTATGAATACACACACACACTCTAATAGACGACACGTGGTACCAGTTACGGCCACGCACCATCACCGTCATTATAACACTACACACACACACACACAGACACACACACACACTCTCTCTCTCCCTCTCTCTTTTAATTACCGAGTTTTGTTGTGTTTGCATCTCTGAATATGTGTAAATATATATATATATATATATATATATATATATATATATATATATATATATATATATATATATATATATTTATAATATACCTGTATATATATATATATATATATATATATATATATATATATATATATATATATATATATATATATATATATACTGTATAAAGTGTATATACAACATTTATGTAACCAAATTATTGTATGTGTTTATGTATAAGTAACATTGTAAATAAATAAATGCTATATTAAACCACACAGACAGACAGATAGATAGATAGATAGATAGAGAGACAGACAGACCTTCCCCCCCTCCCCACACACACCACGTGTCAACCCCTCCCTCAGCCAAGTAGTCACGTGACCCGTTCCTCCACAATGTAAACAAAGCCACGTGGCACCAATCAGCTGATCGAGACACGTGGCAGCCAATCCGGGGAATCCCCCTCCACTGATTTGCCAGTTTGTTGTTTACAATTGGTCATGATTGTCCTGGAAAAAGATGGTAATAAAGAAAATGGTGGGTGTGGGGGAATGTTAAGGGGGGTAACCGGCTTTTTTTCTCCCTTTCTCTTTTTCCCTGGCTTGTATCCATTCGGACCCATTTCAGCCAACTGTTTTAAGACGTTTATTCCATTCTAGGTGTCGATTTCTTCCTGGCGAGCGATAGCGATCCAGCATTGTATGGAGGAATCCGGCTTCGCCGGAGACATTTTTCTATCGAAAAATTTACAAATTTAGCTTGCTTCTAAGCAAAAAATATATATGCTGGCTCGCTACCGCTCGCCAGGAAAATGTTGACACCTGTATGGGGGTAAGCGTCTTAAAACAGTAGGCTAAATGTGGCCGAATAGATGCAAGTGAAAGAGAGAGGGAGAGAAACAGAAAAATAAGCGAGGTGGGCTCCCTTTAGGGGAATTAGGAGAGCCGTGGTGGTCGAGTGGAGAGCATGCTCACGTGTGAATCTGCTTGACCTGAGTTCGATCCCAGCCAGGCATGTTTCACATGCTCGCACCCAGTCGAGGAACACCTCGACGACGTTTACAGACTAATAAGACACATCACAAAGCCACTCCAACAGCTTCCTCTCTCTCCAACACCCCTTCTCCCCTCTCTACACACTTCAGAAAATTGGAAAAGTGTAAAGTAGCTATGAGGTGCCGTTGTAAAGGCTTATCCTTCAATACCTTCACCTGATGAGGGGAAGCTTTTTACTTTATTTATTTATTTATTAATATTTTAGTTTGTTAGTTTGATGCTTAATGATTTGTTTAAGAGGTAGTGCTTGTTTTTGGTCTATGTATTTAATAATTTATTTATTTTTGAGTTCCCTCGCTAGACCTCCATCAAGTTTAAAATACACCCCCTAGACCCCCTTTCAAGATAAATTTGTACATTTTTCGGTAGAAAAATGTCCCGGCCGAAGGCCGATTCCTTCTAAAATTACAGGCTCGCTATCGCTCGCCAGGAAATAATCGACACCTAGATGGCACGAAAGGTCTTAACATTGACGAAGAAATGGGGCGAAAGGTCTTAAAATCGAGAAACTAACGGGACGAAAATCTGAAAACCTAAAAACTAATATGCTAAACATGAGGGAGAAGGGGGTCCATAAAAAGCGAGTTTTACCTCCTTAAAAGGGCCTTTACCTGACATATAATGGGTGATAATTTGATATTCGTTTCATGTATATATTATTTGGTATTAGTTTCATGTATATATTATTTGGTATTCATTTCACTTATATATTATTTGGTATTCGTTTCATGTATGTATTATTTGGTATTCGTTTCACTTATATATTATTTGGTATTAGTTTCATGTATATATTATTTTTTGTTATGATATATGAAGACAACAAACAAGACCTCCCATCAAGATTAATGTGTACATGTGTTGGTAATTTTGTTTTCCTAAATTCAGGCTCACTATTCATCGCTTGAAAATAAATCGGCACCTAAATGGCATGGAAGGTCTAAAATCTATAGATATAGGCGAATGTTCTTAAAATCGCCAAACTACTGGGTCGAACGTCTAAGATCACAAAACTAATAGAGGTAAACATGAGGGAAAAGGGGGTCCGAAAAAAACCTCTCCACCATATCTTGGGGGAAGGGGGGGGGGGGGGGGGTCTTTTTTTTGCCCCCCCCCCCCCCCCCCCCTCCCCTCTGGAGAGTTTAATGGGAGGCATTTATTTCTTTTTCTGGACCCCCTTTTTCTATCTATCTATCTATCTATTTATCTATCTATCTATCTATCAATCTATTGCCAAACACCCTGAATACCAAGGGGGTGGCCACGAATGACCGCTACCCAGCGAGATACCAGTTTCCTATACCCTGTTCCAAATATGTAGGCCAAAACTCTTGAACATTAACCTCTATAACTCACAAACGACTATAGTAATCGAGCTAGTATTTCCACCATTTGGGAAG
The DNA here is from genome assembly GCA_032716605.1 of Paralithodes platypus. NCBI lineage: Eukaryota > Metazoa > Arthropoda > Malacostraca > Decapoda > Lithodidae > Paralithodes > Paralithodes platypus. The sequence goes on from CM064500.1 coordinate 12,481,258, forward strand.
GGTCAGCCAGGTAATAGGTGCGGAAATTTACAGTCCATTTGCTCAAGCCCTTTTTGAGTTATAGAGGTGAGAGACCATGCTTAATTTCTGGCCTACGTATTTGGGACAGGGTATATATTAAACGTCGATGTTTGTGTGTCGTGTGGAAGTTAGAGGGATGGGCTATAATATACACATATAATTATATACACGTTCACACCCACACACACACACACATACATACCCACACACAGACATAACCCCCCCCCCCACACACGCACACATACTTACATAATACTCACACATACACACACATACAAACAAACACACACACACACACACACACACACACATACGGTCACAGTGGCCGAGCGCACTAAGTCACCGTATTCTAGACACTTGGCTCTGGTAGCGCGGGTTCAATCCCAGCTACCTGATGGTGAGGTTTCTGTTAAAAACATTCTGGGCTGTGGAGGTTAGGGGTGGATGCGCCACCTCTGGGTTCAACCTGATTCCCTGCCGACATCCTACCCCTTCTTGATATATGTAGGCTCTCTTGTGGCAGCCAGAGTCAATCTGTTGACTACTTAGGATAAGTGTGCTAAGCAATTGCGTATTTTCAGCCTCATTGGCTGCCGGGTCGAAAGAAGCCGATTATTAATATATATAATTATATTGTTTTTATTATTAAAGCCTATTAGTATTATTAATTACCGGTATTATTATTATTATTATTTGTATTATTAGATACCCCACCCCCATCTATCCACACACACACACAAACACACATCCCCCCCCCCCCCCCCACACACACATAATTATACTCTCTTTCTCACACACACATACCCCCCCCCCCCCCACACACACACACACACATAATTATACCCACACACACACATACCCCCCCCCCCACACACACACACACATAATTATACTCTTTTTCTCACACACACATACCCCCCCCCCCCCCCCACACACACACACATATAATATACTCTCTTTCTCACACACACATACCCCCCCCCCCCCCCCCCACACACACACACACACATAATTATACTCTTTTTCTCACACACACATACCCCCCCCCCCCCCCACACCACACATATAATTATACTCTCTTTCTCACACACACATACCCCCCCCCCCCCCCCCCCACACACACACACACACATATATACTCTTTTCTCACACACACATACCCCCCCCCCCCCCCCCCCACACACAGACACATATAATTATACTCTCTCTCTCACACACACACATACACCCCCCCCCCCCACACACACACACACATAATTATACTCTTTTTCTCACACACACATACCCCCCCCCCCCCCCCACACACACAGACACATATAATTATACTCTCTTTCTCACACACACATACCCCCCCCCCCCCCCACACACACCACACACACATAATTATACTCTTTTTCTCACACACAGATACCCCCCCCCCACACCACACAGACACATATAATTATACTCTCTTTCTCACACACACATACCCCCCCCCCCCACACACACACACACACATAATACTCTTTTTCTCACACACATCCCCCCCCCCACACACACACACATATAATTATACTCTCTTTCTCACACACACATACCCCCCCCCCCCCCCACACACACACACACACATAATTATACTCTTTTTCTCACACACACATACCCCCCCCCCCCCACACACACAGACACATATAATTATACTCTCTTTCTCACACACACATACCCCCCCCCCCCCCCCCCACACACACACACACATAATTATACTCTTTTCTCACACACACAGACCCCCCCCCCACACACACAGACACATATAATTATACTCTCTTTCTCACACACACATACCCCCCCCCCCACACACACATTCAAATACTCACATACCCTCTCTCTCTCTGTCACACACACAATATACAGTACTGTATAATTATTGTCTGTGAGTTGCATGTGGAGTGTTATTGTACTGTCTGGAATGGTTGTGGTTGTGAATGTTGTCTGTAACTAGTGTACACAGACCGCCCATGATAATCATGTGCTAGCGTTGTAAATATGATACTGGTCTACTGCACCTCTCATGTCTGCCATTGTAGAGAGGGGATGGAAGGCCATGAGGGTCAGTAATGTATTAACTACCAATATTACTAAATATATAAATATATAATCATCTGCAGAGTATAATATACAGTATACTGTAAATATATATATATATATATATATATATATATATATATATATATATGACAACGAAAAAAATAGAGCGAAAAACGTATAACATTTGAAGACTTTCCATAATACGATCTAGAATATTAGCATTACTGTAAATCGTGTTGTCGAGGGGGGAGGGGGGAGGGGGGGGGGGCTGGTGTCGAGTTGGGGGGGGAGGAGTTTAATATATTCGGTTAGCGCGGTAAATTGTCGCTAGCGGAGGCCACGAGTTACGGAGCGGCGATTGGGCCAACGACATTTATTTAACGGTTAATGGGATCTATTTCGGTTCTATTTATTTTACATTTTATTTTTATATATATAAATATACACAGTATATATATATATTTGTCTTTTTGTTTTTTTGGGTGGGTGGGGGGGGGGGGATAGGGAGGGATGGAGGGAGGGAAGTAGGGAGGGATCGAGGTAAGTATGGAGGGCGCATTACAAAAGCACGGATTCCAAAAAGTGACCGCGTTCGAATTTCCTGCTAAAACAACCATCAGAAGCGCGGCAAGATTATTCCAGTATACTCACTATGTCATTAATTATCGTTCGGGGTCTCATATTGCTTCACACGATGATCGCACAGATAGTTGTTGGAGCAAGTCAGTCAGCCCATGGTGCCACGGAGGAAAGAATATATGGTAGACTTAAAACAGACAGCACAATGACTTCCATTGTTCCGGTACAATTGGAAAATGAACATGAAAAAGATGAAAGAATACGTGAAAGATAGCAACTGCGTGCACAAGTGAAACGGAAGGAGAGTGATGAAATGTTTTGTTTATTTTATTATTTTTTTTTTCTATATTCCAACTACTCCCTCTCGGGCATAGGCTGAGAGCCTGTACATTCCACCGCTCAACACGGTGAAGCCCGTGAGGTCTTGTTCCAGTCTGGGGAGTGAAACATGTGAAGCATCCTCCCATGGCTCGAAGCAGCTCCATCTCTGAAGCGGCCGGTTGCTTCGCCCCAGTGCTTCACCGTCTCACCCTCCAGACTCAGACCCTCACTCTCAGAATGCCACCTATTGAGCAGTGAACTCACTAGGCATTGTCCCCCTGTAACATATTTTGAATATGGGAATATTCATAGTGCTATTTAGTCAGGGAACAATGAGGGTATTTTTTTGGCATTTCGGTGGGCTTTGTGGTAATGCACTGATACTAGGTACAGCACAAATTCAATCCCAATAATATCTTCCCATTGACATATCGGGATTTGAACCCGGGTCCATTAGATTACCAATCCAGTGGCATGACCACTCCACCACACCTGACATGACGGTAAGACCTTCTAAGCTCTATAGAACGGTACTGCATAAATGTTCTGATAAATTAATCAGAATCTGGTGATATAAGATCAATAGCAGTCATTATACCAAGAAAGACGGAAAGTGTATCCTGTATTGTTTAAAACTCGTGATTCCATGAATACTACTACCACCAAAGATGAATATTTTATCCCTGAAAATAGTCCAGAAATTGGTATTGTTATCCTTTCATGTACAGTCACGAGCATAAATGCTGCGACATCAACCAGATAACGTCAACTCTTTCATTACGAGAGGTTATACTAAGCTGAATAAAATCGTCTGACGGTAGCTAGAATGAAATGAATAAGTCCTTGTGAGTTTAAATATAAAGTTTAGTATTACCTTTGGAGACGAAAGGGCGAACATTATATGGTTGGTGTCGCAGTATTTATGCTCATGGCTTAATTCAGGGGAACTAAGCAAACGAAATTATATGAAATGTTTTGGTTTCCGATTCACAGCAAGAACAAACATGTAACTTTGAGTGGTTTGTATTAATTTTAATATTTTACGAAAGAGATGAGTGAAAAACGTGATCAATAAAGAACGAAGAAATATATATCCTGCTTCAAAATCCTACTTGCACCTCCCCGTGGTGAGCAGGGTGCAACAAACGATAACAATCTGGCTGACAGAAGGGGTGAGCGATCAATAAAGAACTGCTACACAATCTGACTTCCAGATGAATGAAAAACGCGCAAATTATATAAAATTCAGCCGCGCTTTTGATATAAAAAAATCCACGCTTTCGTATATAAACCGCCGCGCTTTTAATATGCCCATCCGCGCTTTCGTAAAACGCCGAGTATGGAGGAAGGGAGGTAGGTTAGTAGGGAGGGAGGGAGGTAAGTAGGAAGGGAGGGAGGTAGGGATGGAGGGAGGGAGGAAGGTAGGTAGGGAGGGAGGAAGGTATGTAGATAAGGAGGTAGGGAGGTTAGTAAGTCGGGTCGGGAGGGAGGTATATAGGCAGGGAGGGAGATATGTAAATAGGGAGGGAGGGATCGAGGTAGGTAATTAGGGAGGGACGGAGGTAAGTATAGGGAGGGAGGGACGGAGGTAAGTAGGGAAGGAGGGTGGAAGGTATAGGTAGATAAGTAGGTAGAGAGGGAGGTAGGTAGGTAGGTCGGCAGGTAGGTTGGTAGGTAAGTAGGTAGGTCGGCAGGTAGGTTGGTAGGTAAGTAGGTAGGTAGGTTGGTTGGTATGTAGATCGGCAGGTAGGTTTGTAGGTAGGTCGGCAGGTAGGTTGGTAGGTAGGTCGGCAGGTAGGTTGGTATAGGTAGGTCGGCAGGTTGGTAGGTAGGTCGGCAGGTAGGCTGGTAGGTAGGTTGGTAGGTAGGTCGGCAGGTAGGTTGGTAGGTAGGTTGGCAGGTAGGTAGGTAGGTCAGCAGGTACGTAGGTAGGTAGGTTGGTCGGCAGGTAGGTAGGTAGATAGGTAAGTAGTTTGGTAGGTCGGCAGGTAGGTTGGTAGGTAGGTCGGCAGGTTGGTAGGTAGGTCGGCAGGTTGGTAGGTAGGTCGGCAGGTAAGTTGGTAGGTAGGTAGGTTGGTAGGTAGGTCGGCAGGTTGATAGGTAGGTTGGCAGGTAGGTTAGTAGGTAGGTCGGCAGGTAGGTTGATAGGTAGGTCGGCAGGTAGGTCGGCAGGTAGGTTGGTAGGTAGGTCGGCAGGTAGGTAGGTAGATAGTCAGTCAGTCAGTCATAATTGTATTTCATAAAAAGACATATACATACACTTTTTACAGAGTTATTTACGTAATATACATTAAGCTAAAAGTCCTAAGCGCATAGTTGGTTCTGTGTTCTGTACATAAACAATTCTTGATCTGATAGCATTGATATCATTTAGCAATAAGTTAGTAAATCCATACTCATGTAGGATTATTTTTTCAACATCCTTTACAAGAAAAGATCTATGTAACATGTAATACATGTTCTTCTCTATAAAACTACATGGCTTTATGAGATTTCTATATACAAATCTTATTTTCATCCAGTTAACTAAATGCCTAAACACCATCACTCCACATTCTCTACAAGCACTGTGGTTGCTCTCCCAGTACTTCATATTCAATATTTTCTTTATTGCCTTGTGGTATCCAATGGAAAACTGCTTAAACGGTATATAACATTTTCTATTATTAAACCAAAGTTCAGCGCCATAAAATTCAAACAGTAGCTTTGAAATAAATTTAAAAATACTTCAGTACTCGTGTTGCTAAACTTTCTTAAAAGACAATTAAACTCATTGTAAAACTTATTTCTGCATCTTATCATATCCAAATCATTATTAAGATTACAATCAATTATAAAACCCAAATATTTGTATTCAGAAACAATATTTAATTTGTTATTGTCTAAATATATGAAAGGATTAATTTCCTGTCCATACTTATATTTAAAGATCATACATACTGATTTTGCAGCGTTAATAGATAAGTCTAGTTGTTTAATTTCATGATCCATAATATCTATCAATGTTTGCAGACCTCTAACCGAAGGAGTCAATATTACAAGATCGTCTGCATAGGCGATCACATTGCTGACTTGTAAACCTAGTCTACAGCCTACATTACTTGCAGATAATTTAGATAGGTAAGGAGGTTGGTAGGTAGGTTGGTAGATAGATCGGCAGGTAGGTTGGTAGGTAGGTCGGCAGGTAGGTAGGTCGACAGGTACGTAGGTAGGTCGGCAGGTAGGTAGGTAGATAGGTAAGTAGGTTGGTAGGTACGTCGGCAGGTACGTCGGAATGTAGGTCGGTAGGTTGGTTGGTAGGTAGGTTGGTAGGTAAGTCGGCAGGTTGGTAGGTAGGTCGGCAGGTAGGTTGGTAGGTAGGTTGGCAGGTAGGTTGGTAGATAGGCTGGTAGGTAGGTCGGCAGGTTGGTAGGTAAGTCGGCAGGTAGGTTGGTAGGTAGGTGGGCAGGTAGGTTGGTAGGTAGGTCGGCAGGTAGGTTGGAAGGTAGGTCGGCAGGTAGGTAGATAGATAAGTAAGGAGGTTGGTAGGTAGGTTGCCAGGTAGGTTGGTAGGTAGGTCGGCAGGTAGGTTGGTGGGTAGGTCGGCAGGAAGGTTGGTAGGTAGATAGGTAAGTGGGTTGGTAGGTAGGGCGGCAGGTAGGTCGGCAGGTAGGTTGGTAGGTAGGTCGGCAGGTAGGTAGGTAGGTCGGTCGGCAGGTAGGTAGGTCGGCAGGTAGGTTGGAAGGTAGGTCGGCATATAGGTAGGTCGGCAGGTAGGTAGGTAGGTAGGTCGGTAGGTCGGCAGGTAGGTAGGTAGGTCAGCAGGTAGGTTGGTAGGTAGGTCGGCAGGTAGGTAGGTAGGTAGGTCGGCAGGTAGGTTGCTAGGTAGGTCAGCAGGTAGGATGGTAGGTAGGTTGGCAGGTAGGTAAGTAGGTCGGCAGGTAGGTTGGTAGGTAGGTCGGCAGGTAGGTAGGTAGGTAGGTCGGCAGGTAGGTAGGTTGGTCGGCAGGTAGGTTGGTAGGTAGGTTGGCAGGTAGGTTGGTAGGTAGGTCGGCAGGTAGGTAGGTAGGTTGGCAGGTAGGTTGGTAGGTAGGTCGGCAGGTAGGTTGGTAGGTAGGTCGGCAGGTAGGTAGGTAGGTCGGTCGGAAGGTAGGTAGGATGGTAGGTCGGCAGGAAGGATGGTAGGTCGGCAGGAAGGATGGTAGGTCGGCAGGAAGGATGGTAGGTCGGGAGGTAGTTTGGTAGGTAGGTTGGTAGGTAGGTAGGTTGGTAGGTAGGTAGGTTGGTAGGTAGGTAGGTAGGTAGGTAGGTTGGCAGGTTGGTATGTAGGTAGGTTGGTAGGTAGGTAGGTTAGTAGGTAGGTAGGTAGATAGGTAGGTTGGTAGGTAGGTAGGTTGGTAGGTAGTTTGGTAGGTAGGTAGGTAGTTTGGTAGGTAGGTAGGTAGTTTGGTAGGTAGGTAGTTTGGTAGGTAGCTAGGTAGTTTGGTAGGTAGGTAGGTAGGTTGATAAGTAGGTAGGCTAGGTACAGTAGGTTGGTAGGTAGGTAGGTACAGTAGGTTGGTAAGTAGGTAGGTAGGTAGGTAGGTAGGTAGGTAGGTTGGTAGGTAGGTAGGTTGGTAGGTAGGTAGGTTGGTAGGTTGGTAGGTAGGAAGGTAGGTAGGTTGGTAGGTAGGTAGGTTGGTAGGTAGGTAGGTAGGTAGGTAGGTTGGTAGGTAGGTAGGTAGGTAGGTAGGTTGGTAGGTAGGTAGGTAGGTAGGTTGGTAGGTAGGTAGGTACGTTGGTAGGTAGGTAGGTAGGTAGGTAGGTTGGTAGGTAGGTAGGTTGGTAGGTAGGTAGGTTGGTAGGTAGGTAGGTTGGTAGGACACTTGATCCTCAGTGTTTTGGAGGACAAGCAACCTAGAAGGGTCACTGGATCTGTTGTTGCTTGATTTCCTTTGTACTCCTTTGTACTCCTTTGTACTCCTTTGTAGGTAGGTAGGTAGGTAGGTAGGTTGGTAGGTAGGTTGGTAGGTAGGTTGGTAGGTTGGTAGGTAGGTTGGTAGGTAGGTAGGTAGGTTGGTAGGTTGGTAGGTAGGTAGGTAGGTGTGTTGGTAGGTAGGTAGGTAGGTAGGTAGGTAGGTTGGTAGGTAGGTACGTAGGTTGGTAAGTAGGTAGGTCAGTAGGTTGGTAGGTAGGTAGGTTGGTAGGTAGGTAGGTAGGTAGGTTGGTAGGTAGGTAGGTTGGTAGGTAGGTAGGTAGATAGGTAGGTTGGTAGGTAGGTAGGTTGGTAGGTAGGTTGGTAGGTAGGTAGGTAGGTAGGTTGGTAGGTAGGTAGGTTGGTAGGTAGGTAGGTAGGTAGGTTGGTAGGTAGGTAGGTAGGTAGGTAGGTTGGTAGGTAGGTAGGTTGGTAGGTAGGTAGGTAGGTACCAGTAGGTAGGTAGGTAGGTAGGTAGGTAGGTTGGTAGGTAGGTTGGTAGGTAGGTAGGTAGGTAGGTAGGTAGGTTGGTAGGCAGGTAGGTTGGTAGATAGGTAGGTTGGTAGATAGGTAGGTTGGTAGGCAGGTAGGTTGGTAGGTAGGTAGGTTGGTAGATAGGTAGGTTGGTAGGTAGGTAGGTAGGTAGGTTGGTAGGTAGGTAGGTAGGTTGGTAGGTAGGTAGGTAGGTAGGTAGGTAGGTAGGTAGATTGGTAGGTAGGTAGGTAGGTACGTAGGTAGGTTGGTAGGTTGGTAGATAAGGAGGTAGAGAGGGAGGTAGGTAGGTAGGTCGGCAGGTAGGTTGGTAGGTAAGTAGGTAGGTCGGCAGGTAGGTTGGTAGGTATGTAGGTAGGTAGGTTGGTTGGTATGTAGGTCGGCAGGTAGGTTGGTAGGTAGGTCGGCAGGTAGGTTGGTAGGTAGGTCGGCAGGTAGGTTGGTATAGGTAGGTCGGCAGGTTGGTAGGTAGGTCGGCAGGTAGGTTGGTAGGTAGGTTGGTAGGTAGGTCGGCAGGTAGGTCGGCAGGTAGGTTGGTAGGTTGGTTAGCAGGTAGGTAGGTAGGTCAGCAAGTACGTAGGTAAGTAGGTAGGTTGGTCGGCAGGTAGGTAGGTAGATAGGTAAGTAGTTTGGTAGGTAGGTTGGTAGGTAGGTCGGCAGGTAGGTTGGTAGGTAGGTCGGCAGGTTGGTAGGTAGGTCGGCAGGTTGGTAGGTAGGTCGGCAGGTAGGTTGGTAGGTAGGTAGGTTGGTAGGTAGGTCGGCAGGTTGGTAGGTAGGTTGGCAGGTAGGCTAGTAGGTAGGTCGGCAGGTAGGTTGATAGGTAGGTCGGCAGGTAGGTTGGTAGGTAGGTCGGCAGGTAGGTTGGTAGGTAGGTCGGCAGGTAGGTAGGTAGATAGGTAAGGAGGTTGGTAGGTAGGTTGGTAGATAGGTCGGCAGGTAGGTTGGTAGGTAGGTCGGCAGCTAGGTAGGTAGGTAGGTCGACAGGTACGTAGGTAGGTCGGCAGGTAGGTAGGTAGATAGGTAAGTAGGTTGGTAGGTAGGTCGGCAGGTACGTCGGCAGGTACGTAGGCAGGTAGGTTGGTAGGTAGGTTGGTAGGTAAGTCGGCAGGTTGGTAGGTAGGTCGGCAGGTAGGTTGGTAGGTAGGTCGGCAGGTACAAAGGAGTACAAAGGAAATCAAGCAACAACATATCCAGTGACCCTTCTAGGTTGCTTGTCCTCCAAAACACTGAGGATCAAGTGTCCAAACAGTGGTTTAGAGTGGGTAAGGGAACATTGGAAAGGGAATTACTGCCCTGGAACTAATGTCCGTGGCAGGATTAGGAAGTTAGTAGGGGACAGATGGGTTAGTAACTGAGGGGGGGATAAAATAAAGTTATTCATTTACAAACGCAGTCAGTCGCGGGTTTGATGCGAGATATTTGTCTAGGCGGAGTTTAAATGAATCAACGGTGATGCAGTCTATAACGTTTCGGGGAAGCCCATTCCACAAGTTGACAACTCGATTGAAGAAGAAATTCTTAGATTCGTGCGAGTTAAAAGATTTACCAATAATTTTGCAACCGTTTCCCCGCGTGTAATTAGATTGGTCGATAGTGAAGTACTTACTACAGTTCATATTGTCGATGCCTTTGATGATTTTGAACACTTGAATTAAGTCGCCTCTTAATCTGCGCTGGGTTAAAGGAAATAGATTTAATTCTCTAAGACGCTCTTCGTATGGTTTGTTCTTTAGGCTAGGTATCATTTTGGTAACTCTACGTTGAACTCGTTCTAGCTTGTTTATATCTTTTTGGTAATAAGGGCACCAGGATTGAACGCAGTATTCCAGAAGAGGGCGGACTAAGGAATTGTAAAGGGTTAGGATAACTACTTTGGATTTATGCTCAAATGACCTGCCTATAAAGCCAATTATTTTGTTTGCCTTCTTAACAACTTCTGAACATTGTTGACTCGGTTTTAGGTTACTCGATATTGTTACTCCCAGATCGGTTTCTCTGTTTACATTCTTAAGCTGAGTGCCATTCATCGAATAGTTTGCTTTCTCATTTAGGTATCCGATATGTAGTACTTTACATTTATCCGCATTGAAACTCATTTGCCAAATTTGGGCCCAACATGACAATTTATCTAGATTGTGTTGCATATCGTCAACTTGTTCTTTCGAGAGTACGCTATTTGCAATTTTTGTATCGTCAGCAAATTTTGAGATTGTACAGGTGAGACCCTCATCTATGTCGTTGATGTAAATTAGAAAGAGAATTGGTCCTAGTACCGATCCCTGGGGTACCCCGCTACTTACATTGGTCCATTTTGATGCCTTACCGTTTATGACTACTCTTTGCTTTCTGTCGCTGAGCCAATTTTCTATCCATTTCAACACACCGTCTTGTATTCCATGCGCTTTTAGTTTTAGCAGTAAACGTTTGTGGGGAACTTTGTCAAAGGCCTTTTGAAAATCAAGGTATATAATATCTACAGCTTTACTCTCATCGTAGAGGTTGAGGATATCGTGGAAGAAGTCTAAGAGGTTTGTTAAACAGGAACGTTTTTTACGAAAGCCGTGTTGAGTATCTTTAAGTATGTTATTTTCCTCTAAGTGATTTACGAGTCTGTCTCGTATGACAGTTTCTAGCATTTTACATACAACTGAGGTTAAGCTAATTGGACGATAGTTACTGGGTAGGGATTTGCTGCCTTTTTTGAATATCGGTGTTACGTTGGCTAGCTTCCACTGATCGGGCATAGTTCCAGACTGCAAGGATTTATTGAATAGTAATGTCAGTGGTTTAGAGAGCTCATCCTTAGCTTCCTTTAGAACTCTAGGCGAGATTGTATCAGGTCCAGGCGTTTTATTTACCTTGAGTTTATCTAAACAATTCAATACTTCTCTCTCTGTAACGGTGATATTGCTTAAAACATCTGAATTATCAATCTGAATCGGCGATGGTGTAGGGATATCACTGAGGTCTTCTGTTGTAAAAACTGATGCAAAGAAGGTATTGAGGGCATTACTCATTTGTTCTTCGTCTTTGGTGTATTCTCCATTTTCATCGACTAACGGTCCAACAGTTGAAGTAACTACTTTTTTCTTTCTGATATAACTATAGAATTCTTTCGGGTTTGTTTTACTTTGATTCGCAATATGTAACTCTAAGGTCTTTTTACTTTGCTTAATTAACTTTTTGGCTTTGCGTCGTAGCTCTACAAATTTCAGCCGTTCTTCGTCATTTTGTGAGGATTTTAATCTATCATTAGCAAATTTTTTAGCAAGCAGGCAGTTTGAAATATCTTTATTCCACCATTTGGGCTTATTATTATGGCCTGGACGCCGAGTTTTCGATGGTATGCAGTCTTGCACTGCTTTTAGGTAAGTGGCTTCGAATAACTTCCAAGATGTATTTATGTCGTTATTGTGAATTAAAAAGCTCCAGTCAGTTTCTTTAAACATAGCTCTAAGTTTATGGAAGTTTGCTTTCTTGAAATTAGGGACTTTTTCGATGCTACTATTTGGTTCGTTACTAGTAAACTTTAAAGTGAAAGTTATCGTATGATGGTCGCTGTTACTGAATTCATCACCAACATTCAAATTCTCTATTAATTCTTCTTTTGTTGCAAGTACAATGTCAAGAACGTTATTACCACGGGTCGGCGTTCCAACAAATTGATAAAGCGAACTCTCTTGCAAGTTCGTATACAAGTCATGTCCGGAGTGTGAAGTAAGAGTATCGCCCCACTTGGTCACAGGTAAATTAAAGTCACCAAAAATTACGGTATCTTGCGAGTTACTTATATCTGCAATTTGTTCGTAAATTTCTCGGTCAGTTTGCACTGATTGAGCTGGAGGTCTGTATATTAATGCAAGTATTATTTTGGTACCTTTATTATTCTTTATTAGCACAAAAGATGCGTCGACGTTCACAATTTGAGGTTTTGACAAGAGGGTAGGGTTAAGACTTTCTTTGATATAAAGTAAAACGCCACCTCCATTTCGATTTATTCGGCTTTTCTCAAACATTACATAACCGGGAAGTGAATACTCTGCTAAAAAGTCTCTATCTTCTGTATTGAGCCAAGATTCTGTTATGCCAATCACATCATAATTTTCTGTAAACACTAGCTCCTCTAAATCTGAAAATTTATTGCGTATGCTACGAGCGTTTGCATAGAAAACCTTTAAATTTGTTATTTTAGAACTCACGGAACGCGCTTCAATAATATTTTTGGTTCTTGTCGGATCTACATTTATGTTCATGGCTGTCCTCGGTCCTCGCTGTCTCCGGTCCTTATCGCTGGTGGTCCTCGGTTGCCTCTGTTTTTTTCTTGGCGTTGGATGATTTATGTCACTGCTGCTTCTTCTCGGATGGCGTTTTTTGATCCATGGCTGCGGACTGCTTCGTGTAGGAGACGACCCATGCGTGCTGAACCCACAGGGTTTAGATGAGTGCCATCCTTGCGGAACAGAGTAGGCTGGTTGTAGAAGTTGTCCCAGAGGTTGATGAATTCAACTTCTTCCCTCAGACACAAATGTTTTAGTCGGCTATTTGTGCTGAAGGCCTTGTCGTAGAATTTGTCAGGTGCGTCGATCTTGGGGAGAATGCCTGAGATGATGATATTCCTTGACTTGTTTTTGTAGTGCTGGATCATCTTGCGATATTTATCCATCAACTCTTCGGATCTGGTGCGCATGACGTCATTTGAACCAGCATGGATGACAAAAAGGGTATTTTCATTTGCAAAAGGTTGCAAATAGGTTGGTAGATAGGCTGGTAGGTAGGTCGGCAGGTTGGTAGGTAAGTCGGCAGGTAGGTTGGTAGGTAGGTCGGCAGGTAGGTTGGTAGGTAGGTCGGCAGGTAGGTTGGTAGGTAGGTCGGCAGGTAGGTTGGTAGGTAGGTCGGCAGGTAGGTAGATAGATAAGTAAGGAGGTTGGTAGGTAGGTTGGTAGGTAGGTCACCTGGTAGGTTGGTAGGTAGGTCGGCAGGTAGGTTGGTAGGTAGGTCGGCAGGAAGGTTGGTAGGTATATAGGTAAGTGGGTTGGTAGGTAGGGCAGCAGGTAGGTTGGTAGGTAGGTCGGCAGGTAGGTTGGTAGGTAGGTCGGCAGGTAGGTAGGTAGGTCGGTCGGCAGGTAGGTTGGTAGGTAGGTCGGCAGGAAGGTTGGTAGGTAGATAGGTAAGTGGGTTGGTAGGTAGGGCGGCAGGTAGGTTGGTAGGTAGGTCGGCAGGTAGGTTGGTAGGTAGATCGGCAGGTAGGTAGGTAGGTCGGTTGGCAGGTAGGTAGGTAGGTAGGTCGGCAGGTAGGTTGGGAGGTAGGTCGGCACGTAGGTAGGTCGGCAGGTAGGTAGGTAGGTAGGTCGGCAGGTAGGTAGATAGGTCAGCAGGTAGGTTGGTAGGTAGGTCGGCAGGTAGGATGGTAGGTAGGTCGGCAGGTAGGTAGGTAGGTCGGCAGGTAGGTTGGTCGGCAGGTAGGTTGGTAGGTAGGTAGGTAGGTCGGCAGGTAGGTAGGTAGGTTGGCAGGTATGTTGGTACGTAGGTCGGCAGGTAGGTAGGTAGGTAGGTCGGTAGGTAGGTTGGTAGGTAGGTCGGCAGGTAGGATGGCAGGTCGGCAGGAAGGTTGGTAGGTAGGTCGGCAGGTAGGTAGGTAGGTAGGTCGGCAGGTAGGTAGGTAGGTCAGCAGGTAGGTTGGTAGGTAGGTCGGCAGGTAGATTGTTAGGTAGGTCGGCAGGTAGGTAGGTAGGTAGGTCGGCAGGTAGGATGGTAGGTAGGTCGGCAGGTAGGTAGGTAGGTCGGCAGGTAGGTTGGTAGGTAGGTCGGCAGATAGGTAGGTAGGTAGGTCGGCAGGTAGGTAGGTTGGTCGGCAGGTAGGTTGGTAGGTAGGTCGGCAGGTAGGTTGGTAGGTAGGTCGGCAGGTAGGTAGGTAGGTTGGCAGGTAGGTTGGTAGGTAGGTCGGCAGGTAGGTAGGTAGGTAGGTCGGCAGGTAGGTAGCTAGGTCAGCAGGTAGGTTGGTAGGTAGGTCGGCAGGTAGATTGTTAGGTAGGTCGGCAGGTAGGTAGGTAGGTAGGTCGGTAGGTAGGTAGGTAGGTAGGTTGGTAGGTAGGTCGGCAGGTAGATTGGTAGGTAGGTCGGCAGGTAGGTAGGTCAGCAGGTAGGTAGGTAAGTAGGTAGGTAGGTAGGTAGGTAGGTAGGTAGGGTGGTAGGTAGGTAGGTAGGTTGGTAGGTAGGTAGGTGGTAGGTTGGTAGGTAGGTAGGTTGGTAGGTAGGTAGGTTGGTAGGTAGGTAGGTAGGTTGGTAGGTAGGTAGGTAGGTAGGTAGGTTGGTAGGTAGGTAGGTAGGTAGGTTGGTAGGTTGGTAGGTAGGTAGGTAGAAAGGTTGGTAGGTAGGTAGGTTGGTAGGTAGGTAGGTTGGTAGGTAGGTAGGTAGGTAGGTAGGTAGGTTGGTAGGTAGGTAGGTTGGTAGGTAGGTAGGTTGGTTGGTAGGTAGGTAGGTAGGTAGGTTGGTAGGTAGGTAGGTAGGTAGGTAGGTTGGTAGGTAGGTTGGTAGGTAGGTTGGTAGGTAGGTTGGTAGGTATGTAGGTTGGTAGGTAGGTATTTTGGTAGGTAGGTAGGTAGGTAGGTTGGTAGGTAGGTTGGTAGGTAGGTAGGTAGGTAGGTAGGTTGGTAGGTAGGTACGTAGGTTGGTAAGTAGGTAGGTAGGTAGGTTGGTAGGTAGGTAGGTTGGTAGGTAAGTGGTAGGTTGGTTGGTAGGTAGGTAGGTAGGTTGGGTGGTAGGTAGGTAGGTTGGTAGGTAGGTTGGTAGGTAGGTAGGTAGGTAGGTTGGTAGGTAGGTAGGTTGGTAGGTAGGTAGGTTGGTAGGTAGATAGGTAGGTAGGTTGGTAGGTAGGTAGGTAGGTAGGTTGGTAGGTAGGTAGGTTGGTTGGTAGGTAGGTAGGTAGGTAGGTAGGTAGTTTGGTTGCAAGGTAGGTAGGTAGGTTGGTAGGTAGGTAGGTTGGTAGGTAGGTAGGTAGGTAGGTTGGTAGGTAGGTAGGTAGGTAGGTAGGTTGGTAGGTAGGTAGGTAGGTAGGTAGGTTGGTTGGTAGGTAGGTAGGTAGGTAGGTTGGTAGGTAGGTAGCTAGGTAGGTAGGTAGGTAGGTAGGTAGGTTGGTAGGTAGGTAGGTAGGTAGGTAGGTTGGTAGGTAGGTAGGTAGGTAGGTAGGTAGGTAGGTTGGAAGGTAGGTAGGTTGGTAAGTAGGTAGGTAGGTAGGTAGGTTGGTTGGTAGGTAGGTAGGTGGTAGGTAGGTAGGTAGGTTGGTAGGTAGGTAGGTTGGTAGGTCAGTAGGTAGGTAGATAGGTAGGTAGGTAGGTAGGTTGGTAGGTAGGTAGGTAGGTAGGTAGGTTGGTAGGTAGGTAGGTAGGTGGGTAGATAGGTTGGTAGGTAGGTTTTTAGGTTGGTAGGTAGATAGGTAGGTAGGTAGGTAGGTAGGTACGTAGGTAGGTACGTAGGTAGGTAGGTTGGTAGGTAGGTAGGTAGGTAGGTTGGTAGGTAGGTAGGTAGGTAGGTTGGTAGGTAGGTAGGTAGGTAGGTAGGTTGGTAGGTCGGTAGGTAGGTAGATAGGTAGGTAGATAGGTAGGTAGGTAGGTAGGTAGGTTGGTAGGTAGGTAGGTAGGTAGGTAGGTTGCTAGGTAGGTAGGTAGGTTGGTAGGTAGGAAAGGAGGAAGACTGGTTGCTAGGTAGGTAGGTAGGTTGGTAGGTAGGTAGTTAGGTAGGTAGGTAGGTTGGTAGGTAGGTAGGTAGGTAGGTAGGTTGGTAGGTCGGTAGGTAGGTAGGTAGGTAGGTTGGTAGGTATGTAGATAGGTAGGTTGGTAGGTAGGTAGGTAGGTAGGTAGGTAGGTTGGTAGGTCGGTAGGTAGGTAGATATGTAGGTAGGTAGGTAGGTAGGTTGGTAGGTAGGTAGGTAGGTAGGTAGGTAGGTTGGTAGGTAGGTAGATTGGTTGGTAGGTAGGTAGGTAGGTTGGTAGGTAGGTAGTTAGGTAGGTAGGTAGGTTGGTAGGTTGGTAGGTAGGTAGGTAGGTAGGTTGGTAGGTAGGTAGTTAGGTAGGTAGGTAGGTAGGTAGGTTGGTAGGTAGGTAGGTTGGTTGGTAGGTAGGTAGGTAGGTTGGTAGGTAGGTAGTTAGGTAGGTAGGTAGGTAGGTAGGTTGGTAGGTAGGTAGGTAGGTAGGAAACTAACAAAAATAATAATAAGATAAGATCAATAAATAATCAAATAAATACGCCCATCCCCCCTTCATGAGGTGACAGGCTCTAATATCTCCCAACTAATGGATGGACATATGGGGGGGGGGGGAGACCACCCTTGGATTAAATAGAGTTGTAGTGCGATATGTTAGATAGATAGATAGATAGATAGGTCGGTAGAGAGAGAGAGAGAGAGAGAGAGAGAGAGAGAGAGAGAGGAGAGAGAGAGAGAGAGAGGAGACAGATAAATAGAGAGAGATAGAGAGAGAGAGAGAGAGAGAGAGAGAGAGAGAGAGAAATTAATGAATAGATAGATAACAAGATATAAATACAGAGAGAGAGAGAGAGAGAGATAGAGAGAGAGAGAGAGAGAGACAGAGAAAGAGAGATATAGAGATAGAGATAGAGATAGATAGAGAGAGCGAGAGAGAGAGAGTGGCAGGCGGGAAGGGGGGTGGGGGGTGAGAATGAATTAAAGTCATCATTATAACTCTTCATACCTGTTGATCTCTCTCTCTCTCTCTCTTCCTTCCGTCCTTCCTTCCTCCCTCCCTTCCCTCCTTCCTACCTCACTTCCTTCCTTCCTTCCTTCTTTCCTCCCTCCCTCCCTTCCTTTCTTCTTCTTCCCTCCCTCTCTCCCTCCCTTCCTTCCTTCCTCCCTCCCTCCCTCCCTCCCTCCATTTTTTCACCAACCAACTTTACTTCTAAACTCAATTACTGAAATCAACAAATGCATGTGGCACTCCAAGGACTCGAACCTAGGACACTCACACCGAAATTCCGCGCACTTATGCATTACGTTATCAAGACAGTTAAAGAAATATGCACAAGCCTACGATTTATTATGCAGTTTCGAATCCTGCATATTAATCTGAGTATGTATCAGTACTTTAAGAATATGACTGGACCTTTTTGATTAACAATAATTACATAAATATATCATGGGATTTACTTTAAGGGGGTAACACTCGCTTTTTATGGAGCCCCTTCTCCCTCATGTTTAGCATATTAGTGTTGAGGTTTTAAGACGTTTGTTCCGTTAGTTTGGCGATTTTGAGACCTTTCGCCTCATTTTGTTGTCATATTAAGACCTTTCGTGTCCTTTAGGTGTCGATTTTATACTGGCGAGCGATAGCGAGCCTATAATTTTAGAAGGAACCGGCCTTCGGCATTTTTCTACCGAAAAATGTACAAATTTATCTTGAAAGGGGGTCTAGGGGGTCTTTTTCTAAGGTTGATGGAGGTCTTGCGAGGAAACTAAAAAATAAATAAAATATATAAATATATAGGCCAAAAACCAAGCAGTACCCCCTTAAAGTGGCTTAAGCGTGCAAACCATCCATAAACCGACATTCAAACTTAAATGGTGGAATAAAAAGATTGCAGTTCTGCCTTTTGTCTCCCTCACTCACATAGAACAACATAAAGGTGCTCGCAAAGAAAACCGCCCATGGTAGATTAAGGGGCGTGACCTGCTATTCTTTCTCTCTCTGGGTTGTATCCATTCAACCCCATTCAACCTACTGTTTTAAGACGTTTATCCTCATCCAGGTGTCTATTTATACCTGGCGAGCGATAGCGAGCCACCATATTTTTGATAATGTGTTAGACAGCTGGCTATATTTGTACATTTGTTTATAGAAACATTTCTCCGGCGAAGCCGGATTTCTCCAAAAAATGCTGGCTCGCTGTCGCTCGGTAGGAAAAAATCGACACCTGGATGGGGATAAATGTCTTAAAACAGTAGGTTGAATAGGACCGAATGGATACAACCAAGAAAGAGAATAAAAGCAGGTAACCCCCCTTAAAAACCTCAGAACATGACGAAGAACGAGTAAAATACATACATATTAATTAAACAAAGTAAAAAGAACCTGGAGTTTCATGTTGCGAATCAAAGTCAAACAAACCCGAAATAATTCTATGGTTACATCAGAAAGAAGAAAGTAGAAAATGGAGATTACACCCAATACGAAGAACAGATGAGCAATGCCCTCAATACCTTCTTTGCATCAGTTTTTACAACAGAAGACCTTAGTGATATCCATACACCATCGCCAGTTCAGATAAGAGTATTCTGATGCTCTAAACAATATCAGCATTACAGATAAAGAAGTATTGAAATGTTTGGAGAATAAGTTAAATAAATCGCCTGGACCCGATACAAGCTCACCTAGAGTTACAAGGAAGGTAATTGTGAGCTCTTCAAACCACTGACATTGCTTTTCAATATATACTTGTAGTCCAGAAGTATGCCTGATGAGTGGAACCTCTCTAACGTAACTCCGATATTTAAGGGGTTAGTACTCGCTTTTTCTGGACCCCCTTCTCCCTCATGTTTAGCAGATTAGTTTTGAGGTTTTAAGAATTTCGTTCCGTTAGTTTGGCGATTTTGAAACTTTTCATCTACTTTTTGTGCCAATATTTAGACCTTTCGTGCCCTTTAGCTGTCGATTTTTTTCCTGGAGAGCAATAGCGAGCCTCTAACTTTGTAAGGAACCGGCCTTTGGCCGGGAAATCTTTCTACCGAAAAATGTACAAATTATCTTGTCAAGGGGTCTAGAGGGTGTTTTTCTAAGCTTGATGGAGGTCTAGCAAGGAAACTTAAAAATAAAATAATAAATATATATATAGACCAGAAACCAAGCACTACCCCCATAAGAAAGGCAGCAAAGCTTTATACCTAGTAACTATTGTCCAACTAGCTTAACCCCAGTTGTCTGTTAAATGCAAGAAACACTCATACGATACACACTCGTAAATCACTTAGAGGAAAACTACATACTCAACGACACTCAACATACTCAAAATAGGCTGGATGTGAAAGAGATCTGCCGTGTGTGGGCCAATCGGCTTTCTGCGTCTGCAGACTCACGTTTTCTTATGTTCTTGTGTTAATGGCTTCTGTAACTAACGTTCCTGCTTGATGAACCTCTTAGACGTCTTCCACGATATCCTCAACCTATATGACGAGAGTAAAGCTGTAGATATTATATACCTTGATTTTGAAAAGGCCTTTGACAAAGTACCCCACAAACGTTTATTGATACAATTAAAAGCGCATGGAATAAAAGGGGAATTTTTGAGATGGATGAAAAATTGGCCCAGTGAAAGAAAGCAAAGGATAATCATAAACGGTAAAACATCCAAAAGGACCAATATAACTAGCGGGGTACCCCAGGGATTGGTTCTAGTGCCAGTTTTCTTCTCAGCAGGTGAGGGTCTCACCTGTACAATCTCAATGTCTGCAGACGGTACACAAATTGCAAACACCATACTCTTAATTGGACATGTAGAAGACATGCAAAATAACCTAGAAAAGCTGTCATGTTGGGCTCATATTTGGCAAATGAGTTGTAATTTGGATAAATGTAAAGTATTCCATATCGGGACCCGCCATGAGACGGCAAACTATTCAATAAATGACACTCAGCTTAAGAGCGTAGAGAGAGAAACTCATTTGGGAGTAAAAATATCGAATAACCTAAAACCCAGTCAACAATGCACAAAAGTTATTAAGAAGGCAAATCAAATAATTGGCTTTATAGGCAGGTCGTTTGAGCATAAATCCAAAGATATAATCCTAACTCATTACGATTACTTAGTCCGTCGTCTTCTGGAATATTGCGTTAAATCCTTGTCCCCCTTGTACCAAAAATATATTGATAAACTGGAATGAGTTCAACGTAGAGATACCAAAATGATATCTAGTCTAAAAATACAAACCATAAGATATAAGATTATAAAAATAATTATATTTCCTTTAACCCAGCGCAGATTAAAAGGTGACTTAATTCAATTCTTAGAAATACTCAAAGATTTCTGCAACATGAACTGCAATAAGTACTTTACGATCGACCAATCAAATTAAATGCGGGGCAATGGTTACAAAATAACTGGTAAATCAACTCCGTAGAAATACGAATTCTTTGTGAAAAAATGCATACGTTGATGTTAGAGCATATGCCCGGTGAAGAAGAGCACGAATTACGAACAATAACTGAAAAAACTGGTACCCAATCCAGGGCACGTTGGTTTTCGGAAAATTGAAGCGTTTCAAAATATTCTTAATGTCACCATCAGTGACCTAAAAGTTAAAGAGATTAAAACACATTAAGGGGAGGCAGACCGTTTGGATGGTCCCCCTTCTCCCTAATGTTTAGCCCCACTAGTTTTGAAATTATAAGAAGTTCGGCCCATTAGTTTGGCGATTTTAACACCTTTCGCCCCATTTCGTTGTCAATTTTAAGACCTTTCGTGCCATTTAGTTGTCGATTATTTTCTGGCGAGCGATAGCGAGCATGCAATTTTAAGAGGAATTGGCCTTCGGCTGGGACATTTTTCTACCGAAAAATGTACAAATTTATCTTAAAGGGGGTATAGGGGGTGTTTTTCTAAGCTTGATGGAGGTCTAGCGAGGAAACTAAACAAATATATGAATACATTAATTAATAGACCAAACAAACGGTCAGTCTCCCCTTAACCATGAATGATAATATATGGTTAATATACTTAGCAAAGGGTTAAATCTATATAATTGAAAGGGGGGGGGGGGGGGGGGGGCAGACAACATAACCTCATTCCCTCCCTTCCTAACCTCCCTCCTTCCCTCACTCTTCCCCTCCCTCCCTTCCTTCCTTCCTCCCTCCCTCTCTCCCTCCCTTCCTTCCTTCCTCCTTCCCTCACTCCCTCCCTTCCTCCCTCCCTCCCTCCGTCCCTCTCTCCATAATCACCCTCCCTCCCTCCCTTACACTGAAGTCATATTTAATTCATGATATTAAACTTGGGGGGCAATTTAGCTCAAGCCTCGTCCCTTAGATCAGAGGTGAGAGGGAGGGAGGGAGGGAGGGAAGGAAGGAAGGAGGGGAGGGAAGGGAGGGAGAGAGAAGGAAGGGCGGGAGGAGGGAGAGGGAAGGGGGGAGAGGTAAGGGAGGGAAAGAGGGAGAGAGGGAAAGAAAGGGAGGGAGGGAAGGGGGGAGAGGTAAGAGAGGGAAAGGAAGGGAGGGAAGGAAGGAAGGGAATGAAGGAAGGGAGGGAATGAAGGAAGGGAGGGAATGAATAAATAATAATAATAATAATAAAGTTTATTTCCACCGACAGTGGTTATTCTTGTTACATAGTATTTACAAATATAATTCTATACAGTTGGGGGTTTAGTGTTTTCAAAGTAGTTACAATACTAATACATAATACATAATTTAGTGTTTTCAAAGTAGTTACAATACTAATACATAATACATAATTTAGTGTTTTCAAAGTAGTTACAATACTAATACATAATACATAATTTAGTGTTTTCAAAGTAGTTACAATACTAATACATAATACATAATTTAGTGTTTTCAAAGTAGTTACAATACTAATACATAATACATAATTTAGTGTTTTCAAAGTAGTTACAATACTAATACATAATACATAATTTAGTGTTTTCAAAGTAGTTACAATACTAATACATAATACATAATTTAGTGTTTTCAAAGTAGTTACAATACTAATACATAATACATAATTTAGTGTTTTCAAAGTAGTTACAATACTAATACATAATACATAATTTAGTGTTTTCAAAGTAGTTACAATACTAATACATAATACATAATTTAGTGTTACATACAGTAGTAGTTGTTAGTTGTGTATTCAGACCAGGTGTGACGGACCACAATTCCTAAGCTGTAATTACAAATACACCAAGTAGGTCAGCTCAAGGAAGGGAGGGAAACAAAATATAAACATAATGAATACCAGACAATAAACTAAAGAGCTGATGGGTTACCGAGGTATGCGCTCTACCGTCTCCTAAACACAACCACTTCCTCCTCGGCGCATGGCCTAAGTGTCCGCCAAATTTCGTGACAATCCCTTAACCGTTTCTTTACCGGCCACGTCTTTTATATTTTATTCTAGCTATATTTAGACGATTTTGTATAGCTTAAGAAGGAACGGTGGTAGTACAATGAGTTAATCGAGATAGTTCGAAGCCTGTTAATTGCTGGATTAATTCATTCTTAATCTGAATAAAATCGTCTAATAGTAGCCAACATAAAATTAAAAGGACGTCTCCGGCACAGAAGAGGTTAAGGGGCAAGGGTTTAT
>CM064500.1:12508965-12531465 GCA_032716605.1 Paralithodes platypus
TTAATATTGGTGAATAAATGGGGTGAAAGATCTTAAATCCCCAAGCAAATGAGGCGAACGTTATAACAACTCAAAACTATTGGGGCTAAACATAAGAGAAGAGAGTTGAGAAGAAAAACAACAACAACAACAACAATACGTCCCCTTAAGGGAGCCCACCTCGCTTTGTTTCTCTTTCTCTCCCTCTCTCTTTGGCTTGTATCCATTCGGCCTTATTCAGCCTACTGTTTTAAGACGTTTACCCCCATCCAGGTGTCAATATTTTCCTGGTGAGCGGTAGCGAGCCAGCATATATATATTTTTGTTCAGACAGCAAGCTAAATTCGCCAGGAAGAAATCGACACCTGGATGGGGATCAACGTCTCAAAACAGTTAGGTGAATGGGGCCGAATAGTTACAAGCCAGGTAAAAACAGAAAATGAGAGAAAGATAAATAAAAGCCGGTGACCTCCCTTAAAACACTCTAACCTTCTAAATACTAGTAAATAAATTCGTGTACGGTAGCGCTAATAAGTCATGTCTCAGCTGTCATTACGTTTGGCTAATTGTGTGCTGTATTAATGTCTGTCAGATGTTGAATAGGGGGGGTAAGTGTTGAAAATTGTTGGTATATCTCACTCTAAATTAAGAAATCCTGTTTAGATAATGCTGATACCAATTATAGAACAAAATATACTTGGTGCCGAGACAACACTTATTAGGCCGATTGTACGGTGGCGCTAATAAGTCATGTCTCACCTGTCATTACGTTTGGCTAATTGTACTGTATTAATGTCTGTCAGATCACCAGATGTTGAATAGGGTGGGTAAGTGTAGGAAAATGTTTGTGTATTTCACTCGATATGAAGAAATGAAGCTTATATATTGCTGATACCAAATATTGGTCAAAACATACTTGGTGCCGAGACATGACTTATTAGTGCGACTGTACCTGCCTACATTTGTCGTAGGATCCCTTTAATTAGTTAACCCCTTCGCAACCATGACGTAATTTTCAACCAAATATATTTCGATCAATAATTGGTATCAGCAATGTCTAAAACTTGATTTATTCGTTTCGAGTGAGATATACAAGCATGCTCCTACACTTACCCACCCTATTCAACATCTGACAGACATTAATATAGCACAGAGCGAGCCAAACGTAATGACAGCTGAGACATGACTTATTAGGCCGACTGTACTCCAACAAATCACGGGCATGGGCTAGAACAAACGGGCAAGCAGCCACTTAAGGGGAGATGGGTCGTTTTTCTGGTCCCCTTTCTCCCCTTCGTGTTAAGCCCCATTTGTTTTGAAATTATAAGACGTTCGGCACATTAGTTTGGCAATTTTAACACCTTTCGCCCCATTTCGTTTTCAATTTTAAGATCTTTCGTTTCATGCTACTTAGGTGTTGATTTTTTTCCTGGCGAGCAATAGCGAGCCTGATATTTTAAGAGAAACCGGCCTTCGGCCGGGAAATTTTTCTACCGAAAAATTTAATAATTTATCATAACTTTGTGAAATATCTTGTTTACAGACAAACTAGCAAACATGATTTCCGTCCAACTTCGCTGGCGGAGTTAACTAGGGTTACAAAGCTTATCCAGTCGATATTAAGAAATAACTATGAAGACCGGTTGAAAGATCTTGATCTCTTTTCGTTGGAAACACGCAGACTACGAGCTCATTCAAGTTATTAAAACACTTAACGGGGTTGACAATGTAGATTATAGCAAAAGGATTAGCCTCAATGTGAATACAACACGCAACCATGGCTGGAAGTTAGAATTGAATAGGTTCAGCACTAGACTGTAGGTAGCGCCAACGAACTTGACAATAATGTTGACCCCTTAACTTCTTATAACTCGAAATGAGTGAAAGCAATCGGACTGACGTTTCTATAATTTGGGAAGAGTCCACCAGGAAATAGGCGTGGATATTTACAGCCAGTTTGCTCTAGGCCCTTTGAGTTGCAGAGAGTTCAGGGATCAAGATTACTGTCAAGTTCGTTGGCCCTACCCATAGTATTTGTGGAAACATTTTCACTTATAAGATCTGTTCTACCTGGAACAAATTTCCCTCAGAAGTTGTAAACAGTTGTTCAGTAGAGCAGTTCAAGAAGAGAGTAGATAGTATTTTGCACACTCTGTTAGAGTGTAGTGCACTAAACATTCATTCTCCTTCCACTTCCAGTATCTCCTCGGAATGGACCGCAAGGTCTCTGCGATACTAACAATTCCTTGTAACTTTCTTTCACTCTGTCACCCACATACACACTCTCTCTCTCTCCCTCACACACCCCCACACAAACCCTCTTTTTCTCTCACACACACACACACTCATACACTCACAAACACACGCTCTCACACACACACTCATATACACACACACTCATACACACTCACACACACATACACATCCACACACACACACACAGTCTCTCTCTCTCTAATAACCCAACAATAAGTGAATTACCCTCACTATTGTATGAGTGTTAATGTGTGCGACAATTATCACACACACACACACACACACACACACACACACACACTATTGTATGAGTGTTAATGTGTGCGACAATTATCACACACACACACACACACACACACACACACACTATTGTATGAGTGTTAATGTGTGCGACAATTATCACACACACACACACACACACACACACACACTATTGTATGAGTGTTAATGTGTGCGACAATTATCATACACACACACACACACACTATTGTATGAGTGTTAATGTGTGCGACAATTATCACACACACACACACACACACACACACACACACACACACACACACACACACACACACACACACTACTGTATGAGTGTTAATGTGTGCGATAATTATCATACACACACACACATACACACCAACACACACACATACACACACACACACACACACACACACACACACACTATTGAATGAGTATTAATATATGCAACAATTATCAGGACCCCTAAATCTATCATTCCATATTGTTTTATTAAGGGAGGAGTAGCGAATTTATCTGATTATGTAATAAGGGAGGAGTAGCATATTTATCTGTTTATGTATTAAGGGAGGAGTAGCGTATTTATTAAGGGAGGAGTAGCGTATTTATCTGTTTATGTATTAAGGGAGGAGTAGCGTATTTATTAAGGGAGGAGTAGCGTATTTATCTGTTTATGTATTAAGGGAGGAGTAGCGTATTTATTAAGGGAGGAGTAGCGTATTTATCTGTTTATGTATTAAGGGAGGAGTAGCGTATTTATTAAGCGAGGAGTAGCGTATTTTTCTGTTTATGTATTAAGGGAGGATTAGCGTCTTTATTAAGGGACGAGTAGCGTATTTATCTGTTTATGTATTAAGGGAGGAGTAGCGTATTTATTAAGGGAGGAGTAGCGTATTTATCTGTTTATGTATTAAGGGAGGAGTAGCGTATTTATTAAGGGAGGAGTAGCGTATTTATCTGTTTATGTATTAAGGGAGGAGTAGCCTATTTATTAAGGGGGGAGTAGCGTATTTATCTGTTTATGTATTAAGGGAGGAGTAGCGTATTTATTAAGGGAGGAGTAGCGTATTTATTAAGGGAGGAGTAGCGTATTTATCTGTTTATGTATTAAGGGAGGAGTAGCGTATTTATTAAGGGAGGAGTAGCGTATTTATCTGTTTATGTTTTAACCCTTAATTAGCGGCGAGCAACATAAGTCGAGTTAAAAAAAGCTGGACTATGTGGCGGCGCTCGACATAACTCGAGTGGCAATTTCAGCACGTAATGTGGCTGAGAGAGAGAGACAAGTGGTGGCAGGAGACTAGCGAGCGTATGACTGCTCCAGACCACCGCGGCGAACCTACTGACACAAATCTCAGCTCCCTCCTCCCTCTCTCACTCGCTACATACTCAATTATGTACTGAAAGTACAGTATCCATCATACAAGGATCGTTATGGTGTCATTCGAAAGCTCTGTTTATGCCCTTTCAGGGATAGGTACTTGTTTTACGTTCTGGGTCTTATTTAGGCATGAAAATGATCACGTAAACAGCCCTATTGGCTTAAAAACACCCCGCTGTTAAACCGCATAGGCCGAGTAGGTGTTAAGGGAGGAGTAGCATATTTATTAAGGGAGGAGTAGCGTATTTATCTGTTTATGTATTAAGGGAGGAGTAGCGTATTTATTAAGGGAGGAGTAGCGTATTTATTAAGGGAGGAGTAGCGTATTTATCTGTTTATGTATTAAGGGAGGAGTAGCGTATTTATTAAGGGAGGAGTAGCGTATTTATCAGTTTATGTATTAAGGGAGGAGTAGCGTATTTATTAAGGGAGGAGTAGCGTATTTATCTGTTTATGTATTAAGGGAGGAGTAGCGTATTTATTAAGGGGGGAGTAGCGTATTTATCTGTTTATGTATTAAGGGAGGAGTAGCGTATTTATTAAGGGAGGAGTAGCGTATTTATTAAGGGAGGAGTAGCGTATTTATTAAGGGAGGAGTAGCGTATTTATTAAGGGAGGAGTAGCGTATTTATTAAGGGAGGAGTAGCGTATTTATCTGTTTATGTATTAAGGGAGGAGTAGCGTATTTATTAAGGGAGGAGTAGCGTATTTATCTGTTTAAGTATTAAGGGAGGAGTAGCGTATTTATTAAGGGAGGAGTAGCGTATTTATTAATGGAGGAGTAGCGTATTTATTAATGGAGGAGTAGCGTATTAATCTGTTTATGTATTAAGGTAGGAGTAGCGTATTTATTAAAGGAGGAGTAGCGTATTTATCTGTTTATGTATTAAGGGAGGAGTAGCGTATTTATTAAGGGAGGAGTAGCGTATTTATCTGTTTGTGTATTAAGGGAGGAGTAGCGTATTTATTAAGGGAGGAGTAGGGTATTTATCTGTTGATGTATTAAGGGAGGAGTAGCGTATTTATTAAGGGAGGAGTAGCGTATTTATCTGTTTATGTATTAAGGGAGGAGTAGCGTATTTATTAAGGGAGGAGTAGCGTATTTATCTGTTTATGTTTTAAGGGAGGAGTAGCATATTTATTAAGGGAGGAGTAGCGTATTTATCTGTTTATGTATTAAGGGAGGAGTAGCGTATTTATTAAGGGAGGAGTAGCGTATTTATCAGTTTATGAATTAAGGGAGGAGTAGCGTATTTATTAAGGGAGGAGTAGCGTATTTATCTGTTTATGTATTAAGGGAGGAGTAGCGTATTTTTTAAGGGAGGAGTAGCGTATTTATCTGTTTATGTATTAAGGGAGGAGTAGCGTATTTATTAAGGGAGGAGTAGCGTATTTATTGAGGGAGGAGCAGCGTATTTATCTGTTTATGTATTAAGGGAGGAGTAGCGTATTTATTAAGGGAGGAGTAGAGTATTTATTAAGGGAGGAGTAGAGTATTTATCTGTTTATGTATTAAGGGAGGAGTAGCGTATTTATTAAGGGAGGAGTAGCGTATCTATCTGTTTATGTATTAAGGGAGGAATAGCGTATTTATTAAGGGAGGAGTAGCGTATGTATCTGTTTATGTATTAAGGGAGGAGTAGCGTATTTATCTGTTTATGTATTAAGGGAGGAGTAACGTATTTATTAAGGGAGGAGTAGCGTATTTATCTGTTTATGTATTAAGGGAGGAGTAGCATATTTATTAAGGGAGGAGTAGCGTATTATTATTTATTAAGGGAGGAGTAGCGTATTTATCTGTTTATGTATTAAGGGAGGAGTAGCGTATTTATCTGTTTATGTATTAAGGGAGGAGTAGCGTATTTATTAAGGGAGGAGTAGCGTATTTATCTGTTTATGTATTAAGGGAGGAGTAGCGTATTTATTAAGGGAGGAGTAGCGTATTTATCTGTTTATGTATTAAGGGAGGAGTAGCGTATTTATTAAGGGAGGAGTAGCGTATTTATCTGTTTATGTATTAAGGGAGGAGTAGCCTATTTATTAAGGGGGGAGTAGCGTATTTATCTGTTTATATTAAGGGAGGAGTAGCGTATTTATTAAGGGAGGAGTAGCGTATTTATCTGTTTATGTATTAAGGGAGGAGTAGCGTATTTATTAAGCGAGGAGTAGCGTATTTTTCTGTTTATGTATTAAGGGAGGATTAGCGTCTTTATTAAGGGACGAGTAGCGTATTTTTCTCTTTATGTATTAAGGGAGGAGTAGCGTATTTATTAAGGGAGGAGTAGCGTATTTATCTGTGTATGTATTAAGGGAGGAGTAGCGTATTTATTAAGGGAGGAGTAGCGTATTTATCTGTTTATGTATTAAGGGAGGAGTACCGTATTTATTAAGGGAGGAGTAGCGTATTTATCTGTTTATGTATTAAGGGAGGAGTAGCGTATTTATTAAGGGAGGAGTAGCGTATTTATCTGTTTATGTATTAAGGGAGGAGTAGCGTATTTATTAAGGGAGGAGTAGCGTATTATCTGTTTATGTATTAAGGGAGGAGTAGCGTATTTATTAAGGGAGGAGTAGCGTATTTAGCTGTTTATATATTAAGGGAGGAGTAGCGTATTTATTAAGGGAGGAGTAGCGTATTTATCTGTTTATGTATTAAGGGAGGAGTAGCCTATTTATTAAGGGGGGAGTAGCGTATTTATCTGTTTATGTATTAAGGGAGGAGTAGCGTATTTATTAAGGGAGGAGTAGCGTATTTATCTGTTTATGTATTAAGGGAGGAGTAGCGTATTTATTAAGCGAGGAGTAGCGTATTTTTCTGTTTATGTATTAAGGGAGGATTAGCGTCTTTATTAAGGGACGAGTAGCGTATTTTTCTCTTTATGTATTAAGGGAGGAGTAGCGTATTTATTAAGGGAGGAGTAGCGTATTTATCTGTGTATGTATTAAGGGAGGAGTAGCGTATTTATTAAGGGAGGAGTAGCGTATTTATCTGTTTATGTATTAAGGGAGGAGTACCGTATTTATTAAGGGAGGAGTAGCGTATTTATCTGTTTATGTATTAAGGGAGGAGTAGCGTATTTATTAAGGGAGGAGTAGCGTATTTATCTGTTTATGTATTAAGGGAGGAGTAGCGTATTTATTAAGGGAGGAGTAGCGTATTATCTGTTTATGTATTAAGGGAGGAGTAGCGTATTTATTAAGGGAGGAGTAGCGTATTTATCTGTTTATGTATTAAGGGAGGAGTAGCGTATTTATTAAGGGAGGAGTAGCGTATTTATCTGTTTATGTATTAAGGGAGGAGTAGCCTATTTATTAAGGGGGGAGTAGCGTATTTATCTGTTTATGTATTAAGGGAGGAGTAGCGTATTTATTAAGGGAGGAGTAGCGTATTTATCTGTTTATGTATTAAGGGAGGAGTAGCGTATTTATTAAGCGAGGAGTAGCGTATTTTTCTGTTTATGTATTAAGGGAGGATTAGCTTTATTAAGGGACGAGTAGCGTATTTTTCTCTTTATGTATTAAGGGAGGAGTAGCGTATTTATTAAGGGAGGAGTAGCGTATTTATCTGTGTATGTATTAAGGGAGGAGTAGCGTATTTATTAAGGGAGGAGTAGCGTATTTATCTGTTTATGTATTAAGGGAGGAGTACCGTATTTATTAAGGGAGGAGTAGCGTATTTATCTGTTTATGTATTAAGGGAGGAGTAGCGTATTTATTAAGGGAGGAGTAGCGTATTTATCTGTTTATGTATTAAGGGAGGAGTAGCGTATTTATTAAGGGAGGAGTAGCGTATTATCTGTTTATGTATTAAGGGAGGAGTAGCGTATTTATTAAGGGAGGAGTAGCGTATTTATTAAGGGAGGAGTAGCGTATTTATCTGTTTATGTATTAAGGGAGGAGAAGCGTATTTATTAAGGGAGGAGTAGCGTATTTATCTGTTTATGTATTAAGGGAGGAGTAGCATATTTATTAAGGGAGGAGAAGCGCATTTATCTGTTTATGTATTAAGGGAGGAGTAGCGTATTTATTAAGGGAGGAGTAGCGTATTTATCTGTTTATGTATTAAGGGAGGAGTAGCGTATTTATTAAGGGAGGAGTAGTGTATTTATCTGTTTATGTATTAAGGGAGGAGTGGCGTATTAAGGGAGGAGTAGCGTATTTATCTGTTTATGAATTAAGGGAAGAGTGGCGTATTAAGGGAGGAGTAGCGTATTTATCTGTTTATGTATTAAGGGTGGAGTGGCGTATTAAGGGAGGAGTAGCGTATTTATCTGTCTATTTATTAAGGGAGGAGTGGCGTATTAAGGGAGGAGTGGCGTATTAAGGGAGGAGTGGTGTATTAAGGGAGGAGTAGCGTATTTATCTGTTTATGTATTAAGGGAGGAGTGTCGTATTAAGGGAGGAGTGGCGTATTCAGGGAGGAGTAGCGTATTTATCTGTTTATGTATTAAGGGAGGAGTGGCGTATTAAGGGAGGAGTGGCGTATTAAGGGAGGAGTAGCGTATTTAGCTGTTTATGTATTAAGGGAGGAGTGGCGTATTAAGGGAGGAGTGGCATATTAAGGGAGGAGTAGCGTATTTATCTGTTGATGTATTAAGGGAGGAGTGGCGTATTAAGGGAGGAGTAGCGTATTTATCTGTTTATGTATTAAGGGAGGAGTGGCGTATTAAGGGAGGAGTAGCGTATTTATCTGTTTATGTATTAAGGGAGGAGTGGCGTATTAAGGGAGGAGTGGCATATTAAGGGAGGAGTAGCGTATTTATCTGTTTATGTATTAAGGGAGGAGTGGCGTATTAAGGGAGGAATGGCGTATTAAGGGAGGAGTAGCGTATTTATCTGTTTATGTATTAAGGGAGGAGTGGCGTATTATGGGAGGAGTAGCGTATTTATCTGTTTATGTATTAAGGGAGGAGTGGCGTATTAAGGGAGGAGTGGCTTATTAAGGGAGGAGTAGCGTATTTATCTGTTTATGTATTTTCTGTTTACTATTATTTGTTTTATTTCCTCCCTAGACCTCCATCAAGCTAAAGAAAAACACCCCCTAGACCCCCCTTCGAGATAAATCTGTACATTTTTCGGTAGATGGCCGGTTCCTCTTATAACTACAGGCTCGCTATCGCTCGCAAGAAAAACATCGACAAATACATGGCACGAAAAGTCTTAAAATGTACAGAAATGGAGCGAACGTCTTATAATCTCAAAAGCAATGGGGCTCAACATGAGGGAGAAAGGGGTCAAGAAACTAATTGTCTCAATTGGAAATCTCCCCTCAAGCTCTGCTGTACCGGCGACGTCATTTATATTGTAATCTAGCTATATTTATACGATTTGATGCAGTTTAAGAAGGATCTGTGGTAGTCAAATGGGTTAAGTGAGATAGTTCGAAGCATGTTAATTGCTGGAGGCCTTCTATAAACTGAATAAAATTGTCTAATAGTAGTCAGAATATAATAATAGTCTAATAGTAGTCAGAATATAATAATAGTCTAATAGTAGTCAGAATATAATAATAGTCTAATAGTAGTCAGAATATAATAATAGTCTAATAGTAGTCAGAATATAATAATAGTCTAATAGTAGTCAGAATATAATAATAGTCTAATAGTAGTCAGAATATCATAATAGTCTAATAGTAGTCAGAATATAATAATAGTCTAATAGTAGTCAGTATATAATAATAGTCTAATAGTAGTCAGAATATAATAATAGTCTAATAGTAGTCAGAATATAATAATAGTCTAATAGTAGTCAGAATATAATAATAGTCTAATAGTAGTCAGAATATATTAATAGTCTAATAGTAGTCAGAATATAATAATAGTCTAATAGTAGTCAGAATATAATAATAGTCTAATAGTAGTCAGAATATAATAATAGTCTAATAGTAGTCAGAATATAATAATAGTCTAATAGTAGTCAGAATATAATAATAGTCTAATAGTAGTCAGAATATAATAATAGTCTAATAGTAGTCAGAATATAATAATAGTCTAATAGTAGTCAGAATATAAGGAAAATCGTCTAATAGTAGTCAGAATATAAGGAAAATCGTCTAATAGTAGTCAGAATATAAGGAAAATCGTCTAATAGTAGTCAGAATATAATAATAGTCTAATAGTAGTCAGAATATAATAATAGTCTAATAGTAGTCAGCATATAATAATAGTCTAATAGTAGTCAGAATATAATAATAGTCTAATAGTAGTCAGAATATATTAATAGTCTAATAGTAGTCAGAATATAATAATAGTCTAATAGTAGTCAGAATATAATAATAGTCTAATAGTAGTCAGAATAATAATAGTCTAATAGTAGTCAGAATATATTAATAGTCTAATAGTAGTCAGAATATAATAATAGTCTAATAGTAGTCAGAATATAATAATAGTCTAATAGTAGTCAGAATATAATAATAGTCTAATAGTAGTCAGAATATAATAATAGTCTAATAGTAGTCAGAATATCATAATAGTCTAATAGTAGTCAGAATATAATAATAGTCTAATAGTAGTCAGTATATAATAATAGTCTAATAGTAGTCAGAATATAATAATAGTCTAATAGTAGTCAGAATATAATAATAGTCTAATAGTAGTCAGAATATAAGGAAAATCGTCTAATAGTAGTCAGAATATAAGGAAAATCGTCTAATAGTAGTCAGAATATAAGGAAAATCGTCTAATAGTAGTCAGAATATAATAATAGTCTAATAGTAGTCAGAATATAATAATAGTCTAATAGTAGTCAGAATATAATAATAGTCTAATAGTAGTCAGTATATAATAATAGTCTAATAGTAGTCAGAATATAATAATAGTCTAATAGTAGTCAGAATATAATAATAGTCTAATAGTAGTCAGAATATAATAATAGTCTAATAGTAGTCAGAATATATTAATAGTCTAATAGTAGTCAGAATATAATAATAGTCTAATAGTAGTCAGAATATAATAAAAAAGACATCGCCGGTACAGAAGTAGTAAATTATGAGACTATATTGTATTTTAGTACCTCCCTCCCTCTATCTACCTATTTATCCCTCTATCTATCTATCTATCTATCCCTATATTTATCTATCTTTTATGAAATAAAGATTTGAGTCTGAGTCTATCTGTATATATGTAAAATGTTACCATGTAACCTTTTATGAAATAAAGAATTAACTAACTAACTAACTATCTATCTGTCTATATATCTATCTATCTAATCTTTCTATCTATCTATCCTTCTATCTATCTATCTATATTGTATATCCCTTCTATTTAGTAGTAGTCTCGGAGTATCCAACGTAGGGCTTAAGATCTCAGCCACTACCACAGTGAGCCGATTTATCGGTACTCACGCGAAGTACTAATTATCTCTAGAGTTGCACCTCAATTCACTACTAAGCACGTTGTACACACTCCGAGACGACTAAAGAAGGAAGAGAAAGCGAAGGAGAGAAAGAAATTATAGTTACCCATTTATTCTAGCTGATCTCCTCTTAGCCATTCTCCATTTTCTATGAGCCTGCACCAGTACATGTAACAGTATCTAGGTATCAGTCTCTTCGCGCCCACCGTCGATGACACACGCCTTTTTTGTCTGTGTTTCGCGAGTTTTTTTGTTTGTTTTTTTTTTTTTTTTCTATATTCCAACTTACTTCCTCTCGGGCATAGGCTGAGAGCCTTAACATTCACCGCTTTACAATGAACAGTGAAGCCCGTGAGGTCGTGTTCCAGTCTAGGGAGTGAGACATGTGAAGCACGTAGAGTACAACGAGCACCTGCCATCTTGCCTTCACATGAGGCACGGTGCTCACTCATGGCCCGAAACGACCCCATCTCTGAAGCCACCTCGTTCCCGTGCTTCACTGTCTCACCCCCTACACTCGGACTCTCACACTTACACACACACAACGCCACCTGTTGAGCAGATAACTCACCATTGCCTGAGTGCCTGATATTGCCTGCCCCTTCGCCTCAACTAAGTGAGTGTGAGCCTTTTCAGGCTGTAAAGGTTTTAGAGGGATGTTTCAGTGATGTAGGCAGCACTTTACGGATTTATGGTGTGTTTTTGGGTGTGCGCGGAGTGCTGGAGACGTATTGAATTATATTGTTTACTTCAAGGGTGGTTGGTCCTCCGCGCCGCGTAGCGGTTGCTGAGTGTACTATTCTACCCTCGCTTTTCGGGTTAATGTTCACTTTAATAACCCTTAACGTAACTTGGGGGGGATGTATGCTTCCCGCGTGATGCATTGTGTTTCTTTTCCTTTTTTTGCGTGATTTTTATTTTATTTTGTTTTTCGTATGACTACGCGTCAAAGTTTTACAAGACTTGGGCATGAAGTTTCTCCGGATTCTTGTTTTGTGAGAGCATAGGGCACACAGCCTTTATTCTCTTTCAAACATGCTGCTTTGGTCTCCACTTGACCTATAAGCCCTTCTGACTTGTTTTTCAACATGTCCATAGTTTCGTAATAGTTTCCATGTCTTGTAATTCGTCGCCTGGTTCACACTTTTGTCAGTTCCTTTTCGTTTCCCCGGGCCTACTTGACTCGAGGATATGTGGTTCTCGTAACAGTGTCAGTCGCCCCCTAAGCTAACCTAATTTATATTTTATTCCTTTAACGTAATTTTGGGGTTCTCTGGCAGTGCTTAGCTTTGTTACTAGGTTCTTTCACTCAGGGATTGACGCTGCCCTAGTGTTTTATCTTTTTCTGTGTTTTGTGTAACTAAGCTAGGCCTGATTTTTACCTTGAGCGGACCAAGTCGGAATGGGCCACACAGGTCCTTTCCTTCTATTTTCCTCTTGTCTCTACTGACTTGGTGGTTATGGTCTTATACGCTCTTGTTAAAATTCTCGCCTTTTTGTTTTGTGTAACTAAGCTAATCGTTTTTTTGCTTTGAGCTGACCGCAGTTGGGATGGTCCATACAGGACCTTTCCTTCTCCTCTTGTCTCAACTGACTTGGAGGTCTCGGTCTCGACGCTCTTGTTAAAATTCTCGCTTTTCTTACATTTTAACTGTTTCTGTTCTTCCCCTGCCTGTGTTTACTTGAGCATAGGGGGGGGGGGGGGGATGTCTGGAAACTGTAAGGGCCCCGCTCACAGAGAGGCTAGGCCTGGACAAGTTGACTCGATATTCGTGTTTACACGCGTTTTTTCGGCACATAGGCGAGGGTCTCCTGGTGTCCTCGGCTCCTTCATCTTTTCTAGAATTCCGCTCTACAAGCGGTTATTCTACTCTTGATGTACCCTGTGCCATGTATCTGTATCAAGGAATCGGCCACGTAGCCTGTTTCCTTGTTTATTGATATTGTTGGAGCCCTGTCTACATGTTATGCCCTTTGACTAACTGTACCTGGACATGGCTACTTGGCTGGCTCCTATCCCTTATGTCCTCATTCTGTGCCTAGTTTCCGCCCTACAGGCGGCCTTCCAGTATACTAGGTGGACTCAGGGACCTGTTGAAAAGTCCTAGGACTCTGCCCAAAGTTTTTTTTTTTTTTTTTCTATATTCCAACTTACTTCCTCTCGGGCATAGGCTGAGAGCCTTAACATTCACTGCTTTACAATGAACAGTGAAGCCTGTGAGGTCTTGTTCCAGTCTAGGGAGTGAGACATGTGAAGCACGTAGAGTACAACGAGCACCTGCCATCTTGCCTTCACATGAGGCACGGTGCTCACTCATGGCCCGAAACGACCCCATCTCTGAAGCCACCTCGTTCCCGTGCTTCACTGTCTCACCCCCTACACTCGGACTTTCACACTTACACACACACACAACGCCACCTGTTGAGCAGATAACTCATCAGGCATTGCACCCCCATAGCATATTTTGAATATGGGAATATTCATACAGTGCTATTTAATCAGGGAACAATGAGGGTATTTTATTGACGTTTCGGTGGGCTTGTGGTAATGCACTGATACTAGGTACAGCACAAATTCCATCCCAATAATAGCTTCCCATTGATACATCGGGATTTGAACCTGGGACCTTTGGATTACCAGGCCAGTGGCAAGACCACTCCACCACACCTCCCAAAGTGGAGATTGTCCTATGTGTATTGGATTCCCTCCACCCCTACTTCTACTAATAGGGTAATGTTGGGTAGCTCACACTTGACTTTTTTCCTTCTAGCTTGTGCCCGCTCTACTGCCGGCCATACCTGACCCACCACCTCTGCGCTCCTTCCTACCTCCGCTCATACAGAGGGTTCTCAGGTATTTTGAACGGGGTCTCTTTTCCCCAAATGGATTTTGGACCTGTTCACCAGGGTTGGGTCTTGCTAAGGGGCTTGTCCCAGCCCTAGTGTTTATGGTCTACAGTGTGGGTGGCTGTACTTGACTTTCCTTGTTATCATTGCTACTTGGCGTATTCATGGAGATTGTCTTACTTGGGTGTCCCATTTATATTGGCTATATTGCCTCTTATTTTTACCCTGTCTTACCTCCACTGGTGTGTACCGCTCCCCCCAATTTTCAGTGACATGATGCCAGCTCCTCCCTGCTTCCGCCCGACATGCAATCGGTCGGCCATGCTGGGCCATCGGGGATGATGCCCCCACACGGCCTGCTACGGCAAGGATGTCTACGACACCCCGCCGATGTGGAGTTTGTCTCTCCGCCCTTCAACTCTTGGAATCGCACCCTGCATCGGAGGAAAGACGACAGGCCAAGAGGCTCTCCGTCAATCATGGGATATCATCTCCCGTTACGTACGGCTTGCCTCTGCCCTGTGTCCAGCCCTCTCCTCTCCCTTCCCCGTTCGATCTCACTGATGTCCTCGAGGTGGATCGGGGGGATGGGGGTGAATAATTGCTTCATGGAAGACCTGTGTCGGCACACATTCCGTTGACAAGTTGACTCGACATTCGTGTTTACACGCGTTTTTTCGCCACACAGGCGAGGGTCTCATGGTGTCCTCTGGCTCTTCATCTTTTTCTAGAATTCCGCTCTACAAGCGAATTTTCGACTTTTTTATGTATCTGTATCTGGGAATCGGCCACACCGCCTTTTTCCTTGGTTATTGATGAAGTTGGTGCCCTGTCTAAGTTTGAATGTATGTACGGTCCTGGATATGGTTACTTGGCTGATTTCCTATCCTCTGTGTCCTCCTTCTTTGCCTCGTTTCCGCCCTACAGGCGGCCTTCTAGTGTACTAGGTGGACTCAGGGACCTGTTGTAAAGTCCCAGGACTCTGTTCACATGGTAATTATCCTGTGTGTCTTGGATTCCCGCTCCTTTTTTGTACCAATTGGGTGTCGGGAATCTCACACTTGACTTTTTACTGACAGGGAGGTTCGGCCTTGACCCCACGTTGTGTTTACAAACGTTTTCCGCCAAACAGGCGGGGTGTCCTCTGCCTCTTCCTCTTTCTATAGAAATCCACAGGTGGATTTTCTATTCTTGGATGTACCCTGTGACCTGTATCTGTAACCAGGAATCGGCCAAATAGCTTTTCCTCTGGTTATTTATGTCCTTTGCATTCGTCTGCACGCAGGGAATGGCTGCTTACCTGGGTTTCCTCCCTTGATATGTCCTCTGTTTCCTTCTTTGCCTCGAATCCGCTCCACAGACGGCCTCTTGCTCCTAGATCGACACAGAGACCCGTTGAAAGGTCCCAGGCCTCCGCTCACGTGGCGTTGATCCTGTGTGTATTGGATTCCCTCCTTTCTTCATTGAAATTTTTCCGACCATCCCCACCGTGGCCTCCACTTTTGTGTCTGGCCTGCTGCTCCGCTCCTCGGACTTCACTGGGATCTTACCTACGATGAATTTGCTTTTCCTACCCCGTCCAGGACGTTCGCCACCCATTGCCGTCGACATGTTCGGGTGGTTTTTCTGCTCGTCAGCCCCTGCCAAAGTCCGCAGCCACCTCATCCTGACGGGCCTTTTAAGTCCGGAACTGTTCCTGGGGGTGGCTTGGCAGGAGGCTTTCTTGCTTGTGCTGAGCGACACATGCTCTGCCCAATGGGAGGTCGTGGC
Source organism: Paralithodes platypus (assembly GCA_032716605.1). Taxonomy (NCBI): domain Eukaryota; kingdom Metazoa; phylum Arthropoda; class Malacostraca; order Decapoda; family Lithodidae; genus Paralithodes; species Paralithodes platypus. Next base: position 12,524,813 of record CM064500.1, read on the forward strand.
AAAGCCCTCGTCGTCCTCCTCCAACCATGTGAGTGGAGGTCCGTCGCCGGCAAGGAGCCCCGGGCCTGGGGCTTGGGCTATGGGACGGGCCGCGGGGGGCGTTGTGTACGCTCCTCCCGTGGCCGTTTGTACCCGGTTTTCTGCCCCGTCCTGTGGGTGGACTATGCTGGCAAGTTCCGGGACCCTTGTTCTACGCTCCCTTGCTCGGACAGGAGGGGGACAGGCTGGAGCGCGAGGCCCGCTCTCCATTTTCGTCAGGATGGCCAGGAGGACGGGGGTTGGCCGTGGTAGTTCCTTTCTCCATGATGAGTTTACGGGAGGCTATGCTCCGCACAACGTGTAGCTCCTCCTGGCCAATACCCTCTCCCCTCACCTGGCCGTCTCATTGACTTGGTGGTGGGCCTGACACAAAGCGCCCGCACCGGCTTCTCCTGCCCCAACTTCCGGCACTAGCCACGCCGGTGGTATAGAAGGGTCTGGCCTGGAAGTGGAGGTCTCAACCTCCTCTCTGGCATCCTCCCCGTCATCGATGCAGTGTCTCAGGAGGTGGCCCAGGTAATACGGTCCATGTATGGGGCAGGTGCCGTCGCGATAATATCTTCTACACACATTGTGTACTGGACACACTCGCTGTAGTCGTCCGTGTCGCGAGCCTGGGGTTCACAATCGCTATTTAACAAGGCGGGCCTCCCACCTTCACACTGAGGGCCATGGGATCTACACAGAGCTCCTGTTCCCCGGAGTCGGGTGTACGCGTTAACACTTCGCGTGTCGTGTTCTGCCCATTCTCGTTCACGAACGTGTTCTGGGATCTTTACCTTGGGCGACACTGACCGTGCCTTTAGGCCAGCTCGGACTCGACCACCTTGTTCTGCTGGTCCCCTAACACTTCCCTGTATCGCCCCCTCCCTTACTGGCTGTGGCCGGTACCGCGCTTGCTACATATGAGACTGTCACACTGGGTCGCTCGGGGCTCGCTCGCTGCAGCGGTGCCCTTGAATGCTCCCCCGGCGGCCAACTGGATAGACACAGATGCGTAGCATGAGGTGGGGTGGGGCTACCAATCTAATATGGGTCGTCGACACCACGGCAAGTGGTCAGGGCTCTTACGCTTATACACTGACATAACCAACACAAGGGTTATGGTCCCCTCGCAGTGCATTTTGGCCAGGCTGGGTATACCTTGGATTGGATACCTTGGATACCTTGGATCCATCCTACGAGGACAGGTCGAAGAGTTCTGCGACAGAGTCCCAAATCGACGAAAAATATTTTGCATCCCAGGAGCTGGACTGGACGACATTGTGGAAGCCTTCGAAGATACCACTAACGATGCAAATGAAAATACCCTTTTTGTCATCCATGCTGGTTCAAATGACATCATGCGCACCAGATCCGAAGAGTTGATAGAGAAATATCGCAAGATGATCCAGCACTACAAAAACAAGTCAAGGAATATCACCATCTCAGGCATTCTAGCCAAGATCGACGCACCTGACAAATTCTACGACAAGGCCTTCAGCACAAATAGCCGACTAAAATATTTGTGTCTGAGGGAAGAAGTTGAATTCATCAACCTCTGGGACAACTTCTACAACCAGCCTACTCTGTTCTGCAAGGATGGCACTCATCTAAACCCTGTGGGTTCAGCACACATGGGTCGTCTCCTACACGAAGCAGTCCGCGGCCATGGATAAAAAAACGCCATCCGAGAAGAAGCAGCAGTAACATAAATCATCCAACGCCAAGCAAAAAACAGAGGCAACCGAGGACCACCAGCGATATGGACCGAAGACAGCGAGGACCGAGGACAGCCATGAACATAAATGTAGATCCGACAAGAACCAAAAATATTATTAAAGAGCGTTCCGTGAGTTCTAAAATAACAAATTTAAAGGTTTTCTATGCAAACGCTCGTAGCATACGCAATAAATTTTCAGATTTAGAGGAGCTAGTGTTTACAGAAAATTATGATGTGATTGGCATAACAGAATCTTGGCTCAATACAGAAGATAGAGACTTTTTAGCAGAGTATTCACTTCCCGGTTATGTAATGTTTGAGAAAAGCCGAATAAATCGAAATGGAGGTGGCGTTTTACTTTATATCAAAGAAAGTCTTAACCCTACCCTCTTGTCAAAACCTCAAATTGTGAACGTCGACACATCTTTTGTGCTAATACAGAATAATAAAGGTACAAAAATAATACTTGCGTTAATATACAGACCTCCAGCTCAATCAGTGCAAACTGACCGAGATATTTACGAACAAATTGCAGATGTATGTAACTCACAAGATACCGTCATTTTTGGCGACTTTAATTTACCTGTGACCAAGTGGGGCGATACTCTTACTTCACACTCCGGACATGACTTGTATACGAACTTGCAAGAGAGTTCGCTTTATCAATTTGTTCGAACGCCGACCCGTGGTAATAACGTTCTTGACATTGTACTTGCAACAAAAGAAGAATTAATAGAGAATTTGTTGGTGATGAATTCAGTAACAGCGACCATCGTACGATAACTTTCACTTTAAACTTTACTAGTAACGAACCAAATAGTAGCATCGAAAAAGTCCCTAATTTCAAGAAAGCAAACTTCCATAAACTTAGAGCTATGTTTAAGGAAACTGACTGGAGCTTTTTAATTAACCCGGGAGCTGCGGGGAGACTCTTAAGAGTTCCCCCGGCGCACTGCGGGAAGACTCTTAAGAGTCAGAGAAAATAAAAATCAACTTTTGACATCGAAAAAAAAAAAAAATTTATATTTTTTTTTTTTTATTTTTTTTTTTTTTTTTTGGCCCCTGGGCCATGCAAAATCTCAGTCCTCTACCTCCCCTCCTTCCCCACTTTCCTCCTCTCCTTCAGTTATCACCTATTTTCCCTGTTATTCCCTTATTCTGAGGTATATTTTCGTGCTAACATTAGAAATCCGATTGGAGGGTGTGGTCATCACTGATAGCAAGCGAGTGCAAGAGAGAGAGAGAGAGTATCGATCGACTGTGTCTCAGTGGCCTTGGGGGAAATTTGCGGGAAAGCAGATTGCCTCACCCATACATTATACAACTCGCGGGCTATATCTCCGATTTTGACCATCCAAACGCTGTTTTCACTTTATTGTTGTTTCAGGTTAATACCTTTATAATCAACCCATAATAGGCGCATATGGATAAATATTAATGCTATTAATGGCACAATGAATATTTTAGTGACGGAAACACCTCAAATACGTCAGCACAGGGGGACGTTTCCAATTACCCCCATGCGCACTTCAGAGGTTAACAATAACGACATAAATACATCTTGGAAGTTATTCGAAACCACTTACCTAAAAGCAGTGCAAGACTGCATACCATCGAAAATACGGCGTCCAGGCCATAATAATAAGCCCAAATGGTGGAATAAAGATATTTCAAACTGCCTGCTTGTTAAAAAATTTGCTAATGATAGATTAAAATCCTCACAAAATGACGAAGAACGGGTGAAATTTGTAGAGCTACGACGCAAAGCCAAAAAGTTAATTAAGCAAAGTAAAAAGACCTTAGAGATACATATTGCGAATCAAAGTAAAACAAACCCGAATGAATTCTATAGTTATATCAGAAAGAAAAAAGTAGTTACTTCAACTGTTGGACCGTTAGTCGATGTAAATGGAGAATACACCAAAGACGAAGTACAAATGAGTAATGCCCTCAATAACTTCTTTGCATCAGTTTTTACAACAGAAGACCTCAGTGATATCCCTACACCATCGCCGATTCAGATTGATAATTCAGATGTTCTAAGCAATATCACCGTTACAGAGAGAGAAGTATTGAATTGTTTAGATAAACTCAAGGTAAATAAAACGCCTGGACCTGATACAATCTCGCCTAGAGTTCTAAAGGAAGCTAAGGATGAGCTCTCCAAACCACTGACATTACTATTCAATAAATCCTTGCAGTCTGGAACTATGCCTGATCAGTGGAAGATAGCCAACGTAACACCGATATTAAAAAAGGCAGCAAATCCCTACCAAGTAACTATCGTCCAATTAGCTTAACCTCAGTTGTATGTAAAATGCTAGAAACGGTCATACGAGACAGACTCGTAAATCACTTAGAGGAAAATAACATACTTAAAGATACTCAACACGGCTTTCGTAAAAAACGTTCCTGTTTAACAAACCTCTTAGACTTCTTCCACGATATCCTCAACCTCTACGATGAGAGTAAAGCTGTAGATATTATATACCTTGATTTTCAAAAGGCCTTTGACAAAAGTTCCCCACAAACGTTTACTGCTAAAACTAAAAGCACATGGAATACAAGACGGTGTGTTGAAATGGATAGAAAATTGGCTCAGCGACAAAAAGCAAAGAGTAGTCATAAACGGTAAGGCATCTAAATGGACCAATGTAAGTAGCGGGGTACCCCAGGGATCGGTACTAGGTCCAATTCTCTTTCTAATTTACATCAACGACATAGATGAGGGTCTCACCTGTACAATCTCAAAATTTGCTGACGATACAAAAATTGCAAATAGCGTACTCTCAAAAGAACAAGTTGACGATATGCAACACAATCTAGATAAATTGTCATGTTGGGCCCAAATTTGGCAAATGAGTTTCAATGCGGATAAATGTAAAGTACTACATATCGGATACCTAAATGAGAAAGCAAACTATTAGATGAATGGCACTCATCTTAAGAATGTAAACAGAGAAACCGATCTGGGAGTAACAATATTGAGTAACCTAAAACCGAGTCAACAATGTTCAGAAGTTGTTAAGAAGGCAAACAAAATAATTGGCTTTATAGGCAGGTCATTTGAGCATAAATCCAAAGAAGTTATCCTAACCCTTTACAATTCCTTAGTCCGCCCTCTTCTGGAATACTGCGTTCAATCCTGGTGCCCTTATTACCAAAAAGATAAAAACAAGCTAGAACGAGTTCAACGTAGAGTTACCAAAATGATACCTAGCCTAAAGAACAAACCATACGAAGAGCGTCTTAGAGAATTAAATATATTTCCTTCAACCTAGCGCAGATTAAGAGGTGACTTAATTCAAGTGTTCAAAATCATCAAAGGCATCGACAATATGGACTGTAGTAAGTACTTCACTATCGACCAATCTAATTACACGCAGGGAAACGGTTGCAAAATTATTGGTAAATCTTTTAATTCACACGAATCTAAGAATTTCTTCTTCAATCGAGTTGTCAACTTGTGGAATGGGCTTCCCCGAAACGTTATAGACTGCATCACCGTTGATTCATTTAAACTCCGCCTAGACAAATATCTCACATCAAACCCGCGACTGACTGCGTTTGTAAATGAATAACTTTATTTTATTCCCCCTCTCAGTTACTAACTCATATGTCCCCTACTAACTTCCTAATCCTGCCACGGACATTAGTTCCAGGACAGTAATTCCCTTTCCAATGTTCCCTTACCCACTCTAAACCACTGTTTGGACACTTGATCCTCAGTGTTTTGGAGGACAAGCAACCTAGAAGGGTCACTAGATCTGTTGTTGCTTGATTTCCTTTGTACTCCTTTGTACTCCTTTGATTGCGTTAAACCAACGTGTCACCTGCTTCGTCATCCATCCTGATTCTATTCATGCTGTATTCGTCCCATACTGTATTTTCTTCCTTTCCCTGAAAAGGGGGTGGGGGGAGGTATTTTTGTATGCTTGTACAAAGCCTTTCTTTCAATACATGTATGTCCTGTCTGTTTAGTATTGAGGATGTAGCTCTTACGGTTTTTACATTCTGCCTCCACTGTCTCCGGGTTTTGTGTTGGTATGCTTATGCCTCCTACCCATGTCGTGTAACTACAGAGTGTCATATTGTGACGTCCACCATCTCCTGTGTCTCTTCATCCCATACTGTATTTTCTTCCTTTCCCTAAAACAGGGGGGGGGGGGGTTTGTATGCTTGTACAAAGACTTTCTCTTTCAATACTTGTATGAACAGTACTGTCTGTTTCGTGTTAAGAATGTAACTCTTAAGGTTTATTACATTTGGACTATACTGTCTACGGGTTTTTGTATTGGTATGCCTATACCTCATGCCCATGTCTTGTACTTAAAGAGTGTCTTCGGAGGTCATCCACCTGCTGTGCTTGCTTTTTGTTATTGTAATACTTTACAATTGACTTCACCTTTCCCATGTTGGTGTGCCATTCCAAGGTGGACATGACCTATTCCTTTACCTGCCTGTGTATTTTAGACCCTAGACTGATACGCTAGTAACTGTATTTTAGACCCTAGACTGATACGCTAGTAACTGTATTTTAGACCCTAGACTGATACGCTAGTAACTGTATTTTAGACCCTAAACTGATACGCTAGTAACTGTATTTTAGACCCTAGACTGATACGCTAGTAACTGTATTTTAGACCCTAGACTGATACGCTAGTAACTGTATTTTAGACCCTAGACTGATACGCTAGTAACTGTATTTTAGACCCTAGACTGATACGCTAGTAACTGTATTTTAGACCCTAGACTGATACGCTAGTAACTGTATTTTAGACCCTAGACTGATACGCTAGTAACTGTATTTTAGACCCTAGACTGATATGCTAGTAACTGTATTTTAGACCCTAGACTGATACGCTAGTAACTGTATTTTAGACCCTAGACTGATACGCTAGTAACTGTATTT
>CM064500.1:12536465-12538965 GCA_032716605.1 Paralithodes platypus
CTCTAATTTCCGGGAATCTAAGTCAGTCTGCCCGAGAAAGGAGTTCGAGTCCGGATCAATCACAGGGACCCCAGCTCCTCCAATGGCAGAGACCGAGACAAATACCCAAGGCATATCACCAGTTCCAGCCCGACTTGCAATATAGTGAAGAACTTTATATGCAAGTTCAACACCAAGAACCATCTCAATTTCGCCATCAATGGGAATCCCAGTACCCCTTCTACAGTACCTCCCGGGAAGACTGGGAATAGTGCAACCAAAGTGAATACTGAGAAACCTATGGCCTGCAGAATAAGAAAAGCCAGATATCACGATGAACAGAAAATCATCCATTACGCAACCATAATGCCCTCTAAAAATAGAGGGGCAATATCGAGAGATCAAGAATCTCCGTGTGTGTAGATAAATAACTTCCATGTATTTTTATATTAAGAATTGCCTTCACCATAGCCAAAATAACGATATCCACATGTCCCTATGTTATTGAGATAGACCAATCCAAAAAATAACCCGAATATAGTCTGACTGAAACTGAAGGAAGTTAGCAAATACTATTGCTTCCTTCCACTGGTTAAGCTGGCTGTGAGAAAGGATTGGTATTGAAGCTCAACTTGAACGAGTGTGTGTAGAGGAACCTGGAACCAACTTCCTCTGTACCTGAGAGAGAGGCAGTTCCCCCTGACGTCCAGCCCAGCAGAACCACGAGTCCTACGTCGTCTAGATTCTCGTTCATGGCTACCTCTACCCTTTACCCTAAGTGTCTCTGAGTGTTTTAAGTTGTGGCTATTATTGGGAAATTAAGATAAAATATGCAAGTATTCTATTATAGTTAACTCTAGATCTGTGCCTAAGATCTATCTTGAACCTTTGACACCCGTGTAAGATTTCTAATTTTGATCCGTACAGTGATTCATTAAGTACGAGATATTGCTAAGATAAACTGTGTTAATCCTTCAGAACCTTAATTGTAAGTAAGTTACATGGTCATTGTTACACGTGTTACTTAGTCAGAATACTCTCAGATTTTATTCGTATGTGTTTATTATTCTTTGTGTATCCAAGTCGAAGTGAAAGTGTATAACGTGAACTGATTCCCTTCTTTAATCCAATATATACCTAGAACCTACGCCCAATTCAGGATCCATATATCCGCCTAATTATCGCCAGAGAATACTAAGTCTTATAATATAATTTCCCTTATTTGAAAGTCAAGAACCCTTTCCGTTGAGTTAGAATTAATTCTTTATCAAGATATCTGATCTCTATTAGTTCTTGTGAATAATCTGATGATATACGTTACTCGGGTCATGTAATTCTTTCCACACCAATCTAGGAATTCAGATTGTATATTCCTAATTTATCGATTCCGCCTATTTGGCTATTGATTCTATATATTACTTTATCTAGTAATCCATTGATTATAATTGTATTTACGTTATAATACAACGCTACAGTAGTTCTGCGTTCTTTTAGGAATTTGTTAATTTATTCAGAACTCCTTTCATGCCATATTTGGTATTTCATAAGTGCAACTTCGTCATGTACGCCCATTCTAGATAGCTATATGTTAGGCTATTTTATCAGGCTCTTTCATTTGCGTTTCTTAATTAGTTGGTTAATTTATCCCAATCCATAATAAATTATATTTTATCTATTCCGATTCAGTCACTATATTTATTGTGAATCTGAGTTCCTCAATCCGTGTGATTTGACCTCATCTATGATCGAGTATTATTGTTCGTGTCTCGTGAGAGATTATTCGCAATAAACTCTTAGATAGTTGAATTCAGATTTAAATTATCTTCCTCCCTAGAATCAAATAAACTGCCTAACAGTAGTCTCTGATTTAATATCGCATTAAAGCATATTGTTATTTCCCGTGACCGCAGTCCACCTGAACTATAGTCCATAGCGCGGCACCTTCAATGTTCTCACCTGAGCGTGGCCTCACTTCCTGTTGCCTACCACACATACTCCCGCGCAGCTGAACGATACGTGCCACAGCCTACCGTGTCTTTGTCAGAATACTTCGCGTTAGACACTTTACTCGCATATTTATTATTGTCAATGATTCTTGTTTGTGTATATATGTATCTGTCTATCACTGCATATGTTCACTCTTCAATTACTATGTAAGTGACAAACTGAACTTCATTAGAGAGTAAACCAGTTAACTCTCTTACTCACCATTCTACTTACTTGCCGTTTCATATAATAGTATAGTATAGTACCCCATTTTATGTATACCATGCAATTGAATAAATAAGAGTGTAATCTAACCTGTGTGTTTATTGTGTTATCGTTGCCTGATTGAGTAAATAATTATCATATTCACTAAGCTCGATGTGTCCCTGTTGAGCAATATTCCAAATTTAAATATCAGAAACCCGGATTGATAATAGATAGTACTGAAGCCAGTTGGATTACAACCCGGTATAACAATTATACTCCTAGCCGAACGGCAATGTTACTGGAGGGCGCACCATTGACAACAACAGGC
>CM064500.1:12541465-12628634 GCA_032716605.1 Paralithodes platypus
ATTAGACAAACGTGTGTGTAAACAGTATATAATTAGACAAACGTGTGTGTAAACAGTATATAATTAGACAAACGTGTGTGTAAACAGTATAATTAGACAAACGTGTGTGTAAACAGTATATAATTAGACAAACGTGTGTGTAAACAGTATATAATTAGACAAACGTGTGTGTAAACAGTATATAATTAGACAAACGTGTGTGTAAACAGTATAATGAGACAAACGTGTGTGTAAACAGTATATAATTAGACAAACGTGTGTGTAAACAGTATATAATTAGACAAACGTGTGTGTAAACAGTATATAATTAGACAAACGTGTGTGTAAACAGTATATAATTAGACAAACGTGTGTGTAAACAGTATATAATTAGACAAACGTGTGTGTAAACAGTATATAATTAGACAAACGTGTGTGTAAACAGTATATAATTAGACAAACGTGTGTGTAAACAGTATATAATTAGACAAACGTGTGTGTAAACAGTATATAATTAGACAAACGTGTGTGTAAACAGTATATAATTAGACAAACGTGTGTGTAAACAGTATATAATTAGACAAACGTGTGTGTAAACAGTATATAATTAGACAAACGTGTGTGTAAACAGTATATAATTAGACAAACGTGTGTGTAAACAGTATATAATTAGACAAACGTGTGTGTAAACAGTATATAATTAGACAAAGTGTGTGTAAACAGTATATAATTAGACAAACGTGTGTGTAAACAGTATATAATTAGACAAACGTGTGTGTAAACAGTATATAATTAGACAAACGTGTGTGTAAACAGTATATAATTAGACAAACGTGTGTGTAAACAGTATATAATTAGACAAACGTGTGTGTAAACAGTATAATGAGACAAACGTGTGTGTAAACAGTATATAATTAGACAAACGTGTGTGTAAACAGTATATAATTAGACAAACGTGTGTGTAAACAGTATATAATTAGACAAACGTGTGTGTAAACAGTATATAATTAGACAAACGTGTGTGTAAACAGTATATAATTAGACAAACGTGTGTGTAAACAGTATATAATTAGACAAACGTGTGTAAACAGTATATAATTAGACAAACGTGTGTGTAAACAGTATATAATTAGACAAACGTGTGTGTAAACAGTATATAATTAGACAAACGTGTGTGTAAACAGTATATAATTAGACAAACGTGTGTGTAAACAGTATATAATTAGACAAACGTGTGTGTAAACAGTATATAATTAGACAAACGTGTGTGTAAACAGTATATAATTAGACAAACGTGTGTGTAAACAGTATATAATTAGACAAACGTGTGTGTAAACAGTATATAATTAGACAAACGTGTGTGTAAACAGTATATAATTAGACAAACGTGTGTGTAAACAGTATATAATTAGACAAACGTGTGTGTAAACAGTATATAATTAGACAAACGTGTGTGTAAACAGTATATAATTAGACAAACGTGTGTGTAAACAGTATATAATTAGACAAACGTGTGTAAACAGTATATAATTAGACAAACGTGTGTGTAAACAGTATATAATTAGACAAACGTGTGTGTAAACAGTATATAATTAGACAAACGTGTGTGTAAACAGTATATAATTAGACAAACGTGTGTGTAAACAGTATATAATTAGACAAACGTGTGTGTAAACAGTATATAATTAGACAAACGTGTGTGTAAACAGTATATAATTAGACAAACGTGTGTGTAAACAGTATATAATTAGACAAACGTGTGTGTAAACAGTATATAATTAGACAAACGTGTGTGTAAACAGTATATAATTAGACAAACGTGTGTGTAAACAGTATATAATTAGACAAACGTGTGTGTAAACAGTATATAATTAGACAAACGTGTGTGTAAACAGTATATAATTAGACAAACGTGTGTGTAAACAGTATATAATTAGACAAACGTGTGTGTAAACAGTATATAATTAGACAAACGTGTGTGTAAACAGTATATAATTAGACAAACGTGTGTGTAAACAGTATATAATTAGACAAACGTGTGTGTAAACAGTATATAATTAGACAAACGTGTGTGTAAACAGTATATAATTAGACAAACGTGTGTGTAAACAGTATATAATTAGACAAACGTGTGTGTAAACAGTATATAATTAGACAAACGTGTGTGTAAACAGTATATAATTAGACAAACGTGTGTGTAAACAGTATATAATTAGACAAACGTGTGTGTAAACAGTATATAATTAGACAAACGTGTGTGTAAACAGTATATAATTAGACAAACGTGTGTGTAAACAGTATATAATTAGACAAACGTGTGTGTAAACAGTATATAATTAGACAAACGTGTGTGTAAACAGTATATAATTAGACAAACGTGTGTGTAAACAGTATATAATTAGACAAACGTGTGTGTAAACAGTATATAATTAGACAAACGTGTGTGTAAACAGTATATAATTAGACAAACGTGTGTGTAAACAGTATATAATTAGACAAACGTGTGTGTAAACAGTATAATGAGACAAACGTGTGTGTAAACAGTATATAATTAGACAAACGTGTGTGTAAACAGTATATAATTAGACAAACGTGTGTGTAAACAGTATATAATTAGACAAACGTGTGTGTAAACAGTATATAATTAGACAAACGTGTGTGTAAACAGTATATAATTAGACAAACGTGTGTGTAAACAGTATATAATTAGACAAACGTGTGTGTAAACAGTATATAATTAGACAAACGTGTGTGTAAACAGTATATAATTAGACAAACGTGTGTGTAAACAGTATATAATTAGACAAACGTGTGTGTAAACAGTATATAATTAGACAAACGTGTGTGTAAACAGTATATAATTAGACAAACGTGTGTGTAAACAGTATATAATTAGACAAACGTGTGTGTAAACAGTATATAATTAGACAAACGTGTGTGTAAACAGTATATAATTAGACAAACGTGTGTGTAAACAGTATATAATTAGACAAACGTGTGTGTAAACAGTATATAATTAGACAAACGTGTGTGTAAACAGTATATAATTAGACAAACGTGTGTGTAAACAGTATATAATTAGACAAACGTGTGTGTAAACAGTATAATTAGACAAACGTGTGTAAACAGTATATAATTAGACAAACGTGTGTGTAAACAGTATATAATTAGACAAACGTGTGTGTAAACAGTATATAATTAGACAAACGTGTGTGTAAACAGTATATAATTAGACAAACGTGTGTGTAAACAGTATATAATTAGACAAACGTGTGTGTAAACAGTATATAATTAGACAAACGTGTGTGTAAACAGTATATAATTAGACAAACGTGTGTGTAAACAGTATATAATTAGACAAACGTGTGTGTAAACAGTATATAATTAGACAAACGTGTGTGTAAACAGTATATAATTAGACAAACGTGTGTGTAAACAGTATATAATTAGACAAACGTGTGTGTAAACAGTATATAATAAACGTGTGTGTAAACAGTATATAATTAGACAAACGTGTGTGTAAACAGTATATAATTAGACAAACGTGTGTGTAAACAGTATATAATTAGACAAACGTGTGTGTAAACAGTATATAATTAGACAAACGTGTGTGTAAACAGTATATAATTAGACAAACGTGTGTGTAAACAGTATATAATTAGACAAACGTGTGTGTAAACAGTATATAATTAGACAAACGTGTGTGTAAACAGTATATAATTAGACAAACGTGTGTGTAAACAGTATATAATTAGACAAACGTGTGTGTAAACAGTATATAATTAGACAAACGTGTGTGTAAACAGTATATAATTAGACAAACGTGTGTGTAAACAGTATATAATTAGACAAACGTGTGTGTAAACAGTATATAATTAGACAAACGTGTGTGTAAACAGTATATAATTAGACAAACGTGTGTGTAAACAGTATATAATTAGACAAACGTGTGTGTAAACAGTATATAATTAGACAAACGTGTGTGTAAACAGTATATAATTAGACAAACGTGTGTGTAAACAGTATATAATTAGACAAACGTGTGTGTAAACAGTATATAATTAGACAAACGTGTGTGTAAACAGTATATAATTAGACAAACGTGTGTGTAAACAGTATATAATTAGACAAACGTGTGTGTAAACAGTATATAATTAGACAAACGTGTGTGTAAACAGTATAATGAGACAAACGTGTGTGTAAACAGTATATAATTAGACAAACGTGTGTGTAAACAGTATATAATTAGACAAACGTGTGTGTAAACAGTATATAATTAGACAAACGTGTGTGTAAACAGTATATAATTAGACAAACGTGTGTGTAAACAGTATATAATTAGACAAACGTGTGTGTAAACAGTATATAATTAGACAAACGTGTGTGTAAACAGTATATAATTAGACAAACGTGTGTAAACAGTATATAATTAGACAAACGTGTGTGTAAACAGTATATAATTAGACAAACGTGTGTGTAAACAGTATATAATTAGACAAACGTGTGTGTAAACAGTATATAATTAGACAAACGTGTGTGTAAACAGTATATAATTAGACAAACGTGTGTGTAAACAGTATATAATTAGACAAACGTGTGTGTAAACAGTATATAATTAGACAAACGTGTGTGTAAACAGTATATAATTAGACAAACGTGTGTGTAAACAGTATATAATTAGACAAACGTGTGTGTAAACAGTATATAATTAGACAAACGTGTGTGTAAACAGTATATAATTAGACAAACGTGTGTGTAAACAGTATATAATTAGACAAACGTGTGTGTAAACAGTATATAATTAGACAAACGTGTGTGTAAACAGTATATAATTAGACAAACGTGTGTGTAAACAGTATATAATTAGACAAACGTGTGTGTAAACAGTATATAATTAGACAAACGTGTGTGTAAACAGTATATAATTAGACAAACGTGTGTGTAAACAGTATATAATTAGACAAACGTGTGTGTAAACAGTATATAATTAGACAAACGTGTGTGTAAACAGTATATAATTAGACAAACGTGTGTGTAAACAGTATATAATTAGACAAACGTGTGTGTAAACAGTATATAATTAGACAAACGTGTGTGTAAACAGTATATAATTAGACAAACGTGTGTGTAAACAGTATATAATTAGACAAACGTGTGTGTAAACAGTATATAATTAGACAAACGTGTGTGTAAACAGTATATAATTAGACAAACGTGTGTGTAAACAGTATATAATTAGACAAACGTGTGTGTAAACAGTATATAATTAGACAAACGTGTGTGTAAACAGTATATAATTAGACAAACGTGTGTGTAAACAGTATATAATTAGACAAACGTGTGTGTAAACAGTATATAATTAGACAAACGTGTGTGTAAACAGTATATAATTAGACAAACGTGTGTGTAAACAGTATATAATTAGACAAACGTGTGTGTAAACAGTATATAATTAGACAAACGTGTGTAAACAGTATATAATTAGACAAACGTGTGTGTAAACAGTATATAATTAGACAAACGTGTGTGTAAACAGTATATAATTAGACAAACGTGTGTGTAAACAGTATATAATTAGACAAACGTGTGTGTAAACAGTATATAATTAGACAAACGTGTGTGTAAACAGTATATAATTAGACAAACGTGTGTGTAAACAGTATATAATTAGACAAACGTGTGTGTAAACAGTATATAATTAGACAAACGTGTGTGTAAACAGTATATAATTAGACAAACGTGTGTGTAAACAGTATATAATTAGACAAACGTGTGTGTAAACAGTATATAATTAGACAAACGTGTGTGTAAACAGTATATAATTAGACAAACGTGTGTGTAAACAGTATATAATTAGACAAACGTGTGTGTAAACAGTATATAATTAGACAAACGTGTGTGTAAACAGTATATAATTAGACAAACGTGTGTGTAAACAGTATATAATTAGACAAACGTGTGTGTAAACAGTATATAATTAGACAAACGTGTGTGTAAACAGTATATAATTAGACAAACGTGTGTGTAAACAGTATATAATTAGACAAACGTGTGTGTAAACAGTATATAATTAGACAAACGTGTGTGTAAACAGTATATAATTAGACAAACGTGTGTGTAAACAGTATATAATTAGACAAACGTGTGTGTAAACAGTATATAATTAGACAAACGTGTGTGTAAACAGTATATAATTAGACAAACGTGTGTGTAAACAGTATATAATTAGACAAACGTGTGTGTAAACAGTATATAATTAGACAAACGTGTGTGTAAACAGTATATAATTAGACAAACGTGTGTGTAAACAGTATATAATTAGACAAACGTGTGTGTAAACAGTATATAATTAGACAAACGTGTGTGTAAACAGTATATAATTAGACAAACGTGTGTGTAAACAGTATATAATTAGACAAACGTGTGTGTAAACAGTATATAATTAGACAAACGTGTGTGTAAACAGTATATAATTAGACAAACGTGTGTGTAAACAGTATATAATTAGACAAACGTGTGTGTAAACAGTATATAATTAGACAAACGTGTGTGTAAACAGTATATAATTAGACAAACGTGTGTGTAAACAGTATATAATTAGACAAACGTGTGTGTAAACAGTATATAATTAGACAAACGTGTGTGTAAACAGTATATAATTAGACAAACGTGTGTGTGTAAACAGTATATAATTAGACAAACGTGTGTGTAAACAGTATATAATTAGACAAACGTGTGTGTAAACAGTATATAATTAGACAAACGTGTGTAAACAGTATATAATTAGACAAACGTGTGTGTAAACAGTATATAATTAGACAAACGTGTGTGTAAACAGTATATAATTAGACAAACGTGTGTGTAAACAGTATATAATTAGACAAACGTGTGTGTAAACAGTATATAATTAGACAAACGTGTGTGTAAACAGTATATAATTAGACAAACGTGTGTGTAAACAGTATATAATTAGACAAACGTGTGTGTAAACAGTATATAATTAGACAAACGTGTGTGTAAACAGTATATAATTAGACAAACGTGTGTGTAAACAGTATATAATTAGACAAACGTGTGTGTAAACAGTATATAATTAGACAAACGTGTGTGTAAACAGTATATAATTAGACAAACGTGTGTGTAAACAGTATATAATTAGACAAACGTGTGTGTAAACAGTATATAATTAGACAAACGTGTGTGTAAACAGTATATAATTAGACAAACGTGTGTGTAAACAGTATATAATTAGACAAACGTGTGTGTAAACAGTATATAATTAGACAAACGTGTGTGTAAACAGTATATAATTAGACAAACGTGTGTGTAAACAGTATATAATTAGACAAACGTGTGTGTAAACAGTATATAATTAGACAAACGTGTGTGTAAACAGTATATAATTAGACAAACGTGTGTGTAAACAGTATATAATTAGACAAACGTGTGTGTAAACAGTATATAATTAGACAAACGTGTGTGTAAACAGTATATAATTAGACAAACGTGTGTGTAAACAGTATATAATAAACGTGTGTGTAAACAGTATATAATTAGACAAACGTGTGTGTAAACAGTATATAATTAGACAAACGTGTGTGTAAACAGTATATCATTTTTATACTGTATATCCCAAGGGGAGATTTCCACTCGAGGGATTTTTTTCTGGACCCGTTTCTTCCTCATGGTTAGCCCTATTAGGTTTGATATTTTGAGACGTTCGCCCCGTTAGTTTGGCGATTTTAAGGCATTTCGCCCAATGTTTGTCAATTTTTAGACCTTTAGTGACATTTAGGTGTCGACTATTTTCCTGGCGAGCGATAGCGAGCGTGTAATTATGAGAAATCGGCCTTCGGCCGGGAAATGTTTCTACCGAAAAATTTACAAATTTACCTCGAGGGGGTGTTTTTTTTTAAGCTTATGGAGGTCTAGGGAGGTAACTAAAACAATAGTATAAAAAGCGAGCCTGTAATATAGGAGGAACCGGCCTCTGGACGGGAAATGTTTCTATCGAAAAATTAACAAGTTTATCTCGAAGTCTTTGCAGTGGTTTTTTTATGAACCTTGATTGAGGTCTAGGGAACAAACTAAAACAAATATATCCCTCGGTAATAACAACAAATATATCCCTCGGTAATAACAACAAATATATCCCTCGGTAATAACAACAAATATATCCCTCGGTAATAACAACAAATATATACATACGTATAATAACGACCCCTTAACTCTATATCACTGGTTAAAAAGATAAACAAAAACATGTATTGTGTTAAAAAAACCCACACACATCAATAAAAGTATATATGGAACTAAAGAGCCTGCCCTTTGTCTCCTTCATACACATAACACAATATATATATACCCGGTAACTTAATAAATGTATGTATGTATGTATGTATGTATGTATGTACTCTTGCACCTTCCCCAGTTTTCTTTTTTTTTTTATTTTATTTTTGGTTTCTCAAGTCGGCCACCCCTATACAAAAATAAATAAATAAATATATATATAAATTTAAAAATATAATCAAAGTACCCCTCAAACACGCCACAACTATACCGTGTTTCCTCCTTTCAATTGGCGGTAAATTGCAAAGTTCCCATCAAGATTTTAAACTCAGTTATTTTGAAGATTTTGTAGTGAAATCTGGAGCTAATTATATAAACGTGGTCTTAATATGATGCAGAGACAGTGGTTTCATATTTTATAGTGAAATATGGGGCTAATTATATAAACCTGATCCTAATATGAGGCAGAGACAGTGGTTTCATATTTTATAGTGAAATATGGGGCTAATTATATAAACCTGATCCTAATATGAGGCAGAGACATAGTGGTTTCATATTTTATAGTGAGATATGGGGCTAATTATAAAAACCTGATCAAAACCCTTTCAGAGCGGGGGACGTCTCTTGTATATTATTGTAGCCATATACAGTATATTATTGTAGCCATATACAGTATATTATTGTAGCCATATACAGTATATTATTGTAGCCATATACAGTATATTATTGTAGCCATATACAGTATATTATTGTAGCCATATACAGTATATTATTGTAGCCATATACAGTATATTATTGTAGCCATATACAGTATAGACGGTTTTAGGCAGCTTAGGAAATCAATATGGTAGTCAAAAAGGTTCGTTGGGATAGCGTGTGACCTTTTGATTGCTAGAGGTATTTCCTAAGTTGAATACCATCGTTTAATAGTACCCATAATATAATGAAAGGAACATCACCCGTACTGGAAGGGCTAATATGATGCAGACACAGTGGTTTCATATTTTGTAATGAAATATGGTGCTAATTATATAAACCTGGTCTTAATATGATGCAGACACAGTGGTTTCATATTTTGTAATGAAATATGGTGCTAATTATATAAACGTAGTCTAAACATGATGAGGAAACATAGTGGTTTCCTATTTTTCCATTTAATATCAAGAAATTAGCTGCTAAGGGATTCAATTTAAAGTCAGCTGAAATTAAACAGAGTATAGGTGGATTGTGAAGGGATATTTGTATATATTTGTTCATTCCAATGTATATATTCCTTCTCCATTCCAATGTATATATTCCTTCTCCATTCCAATGTATATATTCCTTCTCCATTCGTGTAATCATTAGGCTATCATGGTGCAGTTGGGTGTATGTACAGTCGCGCTAATAAGTGATGTCCCGGCACCAAGTATGTGTTGATCAATAATTGGTATCAGCAATATCTAAGCTTCATTTCTACATATCGAGTGAAATATACAAACATGTTCCTACACTTACCCACCCTATTTTACATCTGACAGACATTAATACAGAAAAACAGAGCAAGCCAAACGTAATGACTGCTGGGACATGACTTATTAGCGTGACCGTACACACTTAGATAAATATACAGCATTCAAATATATATTAATTATTTTCTTTAGAGTCCTCCCAGGACCTCCATCAAATTAAATAAATACACCCGAGATCCCCCATCGAGATAATTTTTTTCATTTTTCGGTAGAAAAGTATTCCGGCCAAAGGCCGGTTCCTCCTAAAATATAGGCTCTCTATCGCTCGCCAGGAAAACATCGACACCTAAATGGCACGAAAGGTCCTAATATTGACAAAGAAAGTAGGTGAAAGGTCTTAAGATCGCCAAACTAATGGAGCAAATGTCTTAAAATCTCAAAACTAATGGGGCTCAGAACAAATAGGTAGTCAGTATTAACCCCTTCTGTACCGGCGACGTCTGCTATATTTTATTATAGTAATAATATGTCGATTTTATGCAGCTTAGGAAGGATCTGTGGTTGTAAGAAAGGTTAAGCGAGATGGTGCGAAGCCTGTCAATTGCAGTATTAATTTGTCGATTATATGCAGCTTAGGAAGGATCTGTGGTTGTAGGAAAGGTTAATGTGTGAGACAGTTCGAAGGCTGTCAATGGCTGGAGGCCCTTTTTAAGCTGAATAAAATCCTCTAATAGTTAACCAGAAGGAAGTTAAGGGGAGGCAGACCGTTTTTCTGGACCCGCTTCTCCCTAATGTTTAGCCCCACTAATTTTGAGATTATAAGATGTTCGGCCCATTAGTTTGGCGATTTTAACACCTTTCGCCCCATTTCGTTGTCAATTTTAACACCTGTCGTCCCATTTAGGAGTCGATTATTTTCTGGCGAGCGAGCCTGCAATTTTAAGAGGAATCGGCCTTCGGCCGATTGTTTTTTTTTTCTAACGAAAAATGTACAAATTTATCTTGAAGGGGGGTCTAGGGGGGTGTTTTCTAAGCTTGATGGAGGTCTAGCGAGGAAACTAAAAACAATATATTAATAAATGAATGGAGGTAACATAATAATTCATTCAGGTACAGGGGTAGTTTACAGAGAGGCCTTCCTAAGGGTTAAGGCCCCATTAATTACTCCTTCCTTTCATCTATACATAGCCTATGATAGCGCAGTTGGAAAGTGTGTACATGCTTAGATTAATATGCAGGATTCGAAACTGCATAATAAATCGTAGGCTTGTCCACCTTTCTTTAACTGTCTTCATAGCGCAATGGATAAATGCACTGCATTTCGGTGTGAGCATCCTAGGTTCGAATCCCTGGACTGCCACATGTATTTGTTGATTTCATTAATTGAGTTTAGGAGTAAAGTCGGTTGGTGGAGGTAACATAATAATTAATAGACCAAACAAACGGTCGGTCTCCCCATAAAAGGACGACACCGGTACTGAAGGGGTTAAGACATTTTGTGCACTTCAGGTGCTGATTTGTTTCCTGGCGAGCGATCCAAGTGGGTGATTTAGGAGGAATATTTATCTACCGACAATTGTGTAGATTTATCTCGATAGGGGAGGAGGGGGGGGGGTCTTGTGTGTGTGTGTTTTTTTTTTTTTTTTTTTTTTTTTTTTTTTTATTAAGCGTGATAGTGGTCTAGTTAGCAAACTGCAATATATATATATATATATATATATATATATATATATATATATATATATATCTCTCTTTCTATTGCCTGACGCTGTGATCCCCGAAGGGGTGACCACGAACAAACCGCCCCGTGCACCTCTGTCCCCAGTCAGTCGACGCCCCTCCTCCCAACCAGCACCGCCTTCGTTCATGTACTTCCTCACTCCATCCTTCCACCACTCCTTCGGTCTACTTCTCCCTCTCTGTCCCTTCACCTTGCTCTCGTACACCCTCTTAGTCATTCTCTCGCGTTCCATACATTCCATATGGCCGAACCCTCTCAAGTTGTTCCTTTTCACACTTTCCAGCACATCTACCTCCACACCACACCTCCTTCTTACTTCCTCATTCGTCTGTCTATCCCTCCATGTAACTCCGCATTCACTTCTCAAGTAACTCATTTCCACCGCTCTCACTCTTGGTCTGAGTCTCTTCCCGAACGTTCATGCTTCTTCGCTTCCGTATGTAGTGTCGGGATTACCACACTGTCATGCAAGGACTTCTTCACTTCCATACTGACCACCCTATTTATTTCTTGTTACTGCTTTCAACGTTCCTATAACCCTCTTCCCCTTCCTCATCCATAGTCCCATCTTTACTCAACACACTGCCCAGATACTTAAAAGAGCTGACGATCTCCATAGTGTGACCGTTCAACTTCACCTCACACTCTGTGACTTCACCCCTTTCGAAGACCATAACCTTGCTCTTCCCGGCATTTACCTTCAAATTCCGTTTTTCGCACACTGTTCCAAACTCATTTACCAGACCCTGCAACTCCCATTCATTATCACTCATCAGAACTGTATCATCCGCAAACAGCAGCTTCCACTCATTTCCCTCCCTTTTCAGCGATACACCAACATCCACTGCTCTTCCTAGTATTTCTTTCATGACTCCATCCATATATACAGTAAACAACCACGGGGACATCACACACCCCTGTTTCAACCCAACACTCAGGTCAAAGAACTCGCTCTGCTCATTCTCCACACGTACTGCCGCCTTTTCACCCTAATACACGCTCTTCACTACTTTCAGCAACTTGCCATCTACTCTGTATATTCTAAGTACTTTCCACATGCCTTCTCTATCCACTCTGTCATAGGCCTTCTCCAAGTCCATAAAGGCAACATACACCTTTTGTTGCTTCTCCAGATATTTCTCCACAACACAATTCAGGGTAAAAATCTGATCTACACATCCTCTTCGCTTCCTAAAACCTCCCTGCTCGTCGCCTATTCATTTCTCCGTCCTCACTCTCACTCTCTCAATTACTACCCTACTGTACACCTTCCCTACTACGCTTAGAAGACATATTCCTCGGTGGTTACCACACACTCCTCTTTCCCCTTTGCCCTTATATAGGGGGACTATTATGCCAGTCTTCCAGTCATCGGATGCATTCCCCTTCTCCCATGCTAGTTTGCACATTTTCCATACCCATTCGATCACTATCTCACCACCATACCTCAACATTTCCCCACACACCCCATCTGTTCCTGGTGCTTTCCCCAACTTCACTGTTTTCATGGCTTCCCACACTTCTGACCTCCTGATCCCCACCTCCTCCTCCACTACTTATCCTCTTCTCCCTCCCATACCATATCCAACTATGTTTGCTGGCTCTTCATTCCTTACATTTAGCAACTCGTTGAAGTACTCCCTCCATCTTTCGACTCTCTCTTGCTTCTCGGCTAGCATTATCCCATTCTTATCTTTCACACCCTTACTGTTTCCCTTGCTACCTTCCCTAACTTTCTTAACTTCTTTCCAGAACATTTTTTTACACTCCCTCCATTTTACACTCAGATTCCTTCCAAATTCCTCATCTACTCTTCTCTTACTTTCCTTCACTACTCTCTTCACCACTCTTATATATATATATATATATATACTGTATATATATATAGATATATATATATATATATAGAGAAATAAATATATATATATAGATATATATATATATATATATATATATATATAGATATATACCGGTATATATATATATATATATATATATATATATATATGTATATATATATATATATATATATATATAATATATATATATATATATATATATATATATATATATATAATATATATATATATATACAGTATATATATACTAATAATACTAATACTAATACTATTAACCCGGGAGCTGCGGGGAGACTCTTAAGAGTTCCCCCGGCGCACTGCGGGAAGACTCTTAAGAGTCAGAGAAAATAAAAATCAACTTTTGACATCGAAAACAATTTTTTTTTTTTTTTTTTTTTTTTTTTTTTTTTTGGCCCCTGGGCCATGCAAAATCTCAGTCCTCTACCTCCCCTCCTTCCCCACTTTCCTCCTCTCCTTCAGTTATCACCTATTTTCCCTGTTATTCCCTTATTCTGAGGTATATTTTCGTGCTAACATTAGAAATCCGATTGGAGGGTGTGGTCATCACTGATAGCAAGCGAGTGCAAGAGAGAGAGAGAGAGTATCGATCGACTGTGTCTCAGTGGCCTTGGGGGAAATTGGCGGGAAAGCAGATTGCCTCACCCATACATTATACAACTCGCGGGCTATATCTCCGATTTTGACCATCCAAACGCTGTTTTCACTCGTTTTATTGTTGTTTCAGGTTAATACCTTTATAATCAACCCATAATAGGCGCATATGGATAAATATTAATGCTATTAATGGCACAATGAATATTTTAGTGACGGAAACACCTCAAATACGTCAGCACAGGGGGACGTTTCCAATTACCCCCATGCGCACTTCAGAGGTAAACACTAATAAATATAATATATAGAATATACCCCCTTAAGCTTGATATAGGGCTAGGGAGCAATAATGATAATACACAAATACAGAAATAAATAATACAAATAAAACAACCCTTCCCCCTTCAGTGAAAATTCCCCAGTCAAGTTTCCCTGTCGCGCTCGTATATAAGATAGATAGATAGATAGATAGATAGATAGATAGATAGATAGATAGATAGATAGACGGATAGATAGATAGATATAAAAAGAGAGAGAGAGAGAGAGAGAGAGAGAGAGAGAGAGAGAGAGAGAGAGGGAGAGATTAATTGGATACAGACGAACACGCGGAATACGGGTACAGGATATTTATTTTGGTCTTTGGTATTATAAACCCATACAATACCCATAATAAACCCATAATAAAACGATAAAAAACCCAAAATACCCCCATAATAAATCTATAATAAACCCATAATAAACACAAAATAAACCTATAATAAACCCATAATAAACCCATAATAAACCCACAATAAATCCATGATAAACCCACAATAAACCCATAATAAACCCAATATATACCCATTATAAACCCATAATAAACGCATAATACACCCAAAATAAACATATAATAAACCCATAATAAACCCATAATAAACTCATAATATACCCATAATAAACCCATAACAAACCCACAGTAAACCAATAATTAACCAAAAATAAACCCATATTAAACCCACAAAAAACCCATAATATACCTATAAGAAACCCATAATAAATCCATAGTAAACCCATAAAATACCTATCATAAACCCATAATAAACCCATAATAAACCCATAATAAATCCATAGTAAACCCATAAAATACCTATCATAAACCCAATATATACCCATAATAAACCCATAGTAAACCCATAATAAACCCATAATATACCCATAATAAACCCATAATATACCCATAATAAACCCATAGTAAACCCATAATAAACCTATAGTAAACCCATAAACCCATAATAAACCCATAGTAATCCCATAATATACCTATAATAAACCCATAATAAACCCATAATAAACCCATAGTAAACCCATAAACCCATAATACTCATAGTAAACCCATAGTAAATCTATAATTAACTCATAATAAACCCAAAAAAACAAAATAAACCCATAATATACCCATAATAAACCCATAATATACTAATAACAAAACCATAAACCCATAATAAACCCATAATAAACCCATAATAAACCCAAAACAAAACCATAATAATCCCATAATATTCCCACAATAAAACCATAACAAACCCACAATAATATTATGCCGTGATATAATATTTCTATCCCGTTAATCAGTGTTTACTAAACTCCAATTATGGAATTATAGACTCAAATTATCCTCAACAGGAACACATCTAACACGTTCTTATTATCCTCAACAGGAACACATCTAACACGTTCTTATTATCCTCAACAGGAACACATCTAACACGTTCTTATTATCCTCAACAGGAACACATCTAACACGTTCTTATTATCCTCAACAGGAACACATCTAACACGTTCTTATTATCCTCAACAGGAACACATCTAACACGTTCTTATTATCCTCAACAGGAACACATCTAACACGTTCTTATTATCCTCAACAGGAACACATCTAACACGTTCTTATTATCCTCAACAGGAACACATCTAACACGTTCTTATTATCCTCAACAGGAACACATCTAACACGTTCTTATTATCCTCAACAGGAACACATCTAACACGTTCTTATTATCCTCAACAGGAACACATCTAACACGTTCTTATTATCCTCAACAGGAACACATCTAACACGTTCTTATTATCCTCAACAGGAACACTAACACGTTCTTATTATCCTCAACAGGAACACATCTAACACGTTCTTATTATCCTCAACAGGAACACATCTAACACGTTCTTATTATCCTCAACAGGAACACATCTAACACGTTCTTATTATCCTCAACAGGAACACATCTAACACGTTCTTATTATCCTCAACAGGAACACATCTAACACGTTCTTATTATCCTCAACAGGAACACATCTAACACGTTCTTATTATCCTCAACAGGAACACATCTAACACGTTCTTATTATCCTCAACAGGAACACATCTAACACGTTCTTATTATCCTCAACAGGAACACATCTAACACGTTCTTATTATCCTCAACAGGAACACATCTAACACGTTCTTATTATCCTCAACAGGAACACATCTAACACGTTCTTATTATCCTCAACAGGAACACATCTAACACGTTCTTATTATCCTCAACAGGAACACATCTAACACGTTCTTATTATCCTCAACAGGAACACATCTAACACGTTCTTATTATCCTCAACAGGAACACATCTAACACGTTCTTATTATCCTCAACAGGAACACATCTAACACGTTCTTATTATCCTCAACAGGAACACATCTAACACGTTCTTATTATCCTCAACAGGAACACATCTAACACGTTCTTATTATCCTCAACAGGAACACATCTAACACGTTCTTATTATCCTCAACAGGAACACATCTAACACGTTCTTATTATCCTCAACAGGAACACATCTAACACGTTCTTATTATCCTCAACAGGAACACATCTAACACGTTCTTATTATCCTCAACAGGAACACATCTAACACGTTCTTATTATCCTCAACAGGAACACATCTAACACGTTCTTATTATCCTCAACAGGAACACATCTAACACGTTCTTATTATCCTCAACAGGAACACATCTAACACGTTCTTATTATCCTCAACAGGAACACATCTAACACGTTCTTATTATCCTCAACAGGAACACATCTAACACGTTCTTATTATCCTCAACAGGAACACATCTAACACGTTCTTATTATCCTCAACAGGAACACATCTAACACGTTCTTATTATCCTCAACAGGAACACATCTAACACGTTCTTATTATCCTCAACAGGAACACATCTAACACGTTCTTATTATCCTCAACAGGAACACATCTAACACGTTCTTATTATCCTCAACAGGAACACATCTAACACGTTCTTATTATCCTCAACAGGAACACATCTAACACGTTCTTATTATCCTCAACAGGAACACATCTAACACGTTCTTATTATCCTCAACAGGAACACATCTAACACGTTCTTATTATCCTCAACAGGAACACATCTAACACGTTCTTATTATCCTCAACAGGAACACATCTAACACGTTCTTATTATCCTCAACAGGAACACATCTAACACGTTCTTATTATCCTCAACAGGAACACATCTAACACGTTCTTATTATCCTCAACAGGAACACATCTAACACGTTCTTATTATCCTCAACAGGAACACATCTAACACGTTCTTATTATCCTCAACAGGAACACATCTAACACGTTCTTATTCACAAATAGTTACTCAATCAGGTGCTACAGAACACAATAAATACGCTCATGTAAGTTATATACTTCTTATTTATTCAATTGACATATCTAAGGATCAGTATACCACTTGACTATTATTGGGTGGCGGGTGCCCAACCCCGAAAGGGGTTGAAATAGGGGAGCTATCCCCCCGCCAAAGGCGGCTTTCTAGGGCCTTTCCTAGCTGATGCTGAGAGGATTGGGTTCTAGTCATGTGGTGATGGGCTGGTCTATCCGAGTGAGAACTGAGCGATCTCTGCCATACCCATAGCTTACTCTGACTGTTCCTTTTACTTATATATTTTCTAGATCTCAAGTGACGGCGTCTGTTCCGTGGATTGACCTCCCAATTTACCAAGATTGGAAGCCAAAGCGTCACATTTTTCCTTTGCCCCTCAACTTTCTCTTCATAATTGCTGAGGGGCACAGGGCCCTGAGTGGGGCTTTGGTTTCCCGGGCGTTTCCGCAACCTCCTCAGCTCCCCGCCATGGAGTGGCTTCGGTCACCCAGGCTTTATTGTGGTAAGCAGGGAGGGTTCTGTGGGGGTGCTCGGTTATGGCCTTGGCTTTGCTCGGGGCCTTGGGGCTGTTCGGCCAGGCAGCTTGGGGAACAACAACAGCAACAACAACTATTATTGGGGACTAGTAAGCGTGTGAATATAGTTGACCTAGAATAATTGATAAGTGATTCACGCATCTATCTAGGCCTAAAGTGTGGGTGGAGACTTACTTAGCTATTATAAAGAACAGCAAGTAAACAATTTATAAACATTTATCACACACCAAGGTCTAGTAATAACATACAATGCGCGGGAATCAATTATAAGGGAAATATGAAATTATAGAATAAACACGTTACATAATTATAGAATCAACCCTTGATAATAATATTTATGCGAGTTGAGTGTCTAACGTATTTTATTCGTAACTATAAATGAATTAATAAAGACTCTCCGAATACGAGAGAGAATGAAAAGTATTGAGTATTACAGAAAGGCGCACGGGTGTTTGGTTCGATTAACGCTCACGGGGGGTGAGGGGCGCGCGTGTAGGTTAATGAGCACGGGTAAAGGTAAATTGACCAGGTAGATAGCTCAGGTCATTCTAGTTAGTGCGGTCTTGGAAATTTTGTTTATGGTTAGTGCGATTACAACCTTAGTATTCGAGAGAATTAGATGAAACTAAGGGGAGAGGTATGACAAATTATTTTTTGTAATTCAATCTGTACTTAACTTAATTTGAGTAAATTATAATATGAACATATATTTCGTCAATTGATTATATGCAAGAATAATAACTCGGGTCGGTCAAGGAATTCAGATTTAATAATTTACCTCTACTGATGAATATTCATAGGTTTAATATCCCTTGAACAGAATCAAGCAAAATTATAGTTAACGGAACTAACGTAGTTAACCAATGTGAAGCAACACATAAATAAAATTAGCGTGTACGAATGATTAGTATAATAATAATCATAGGAAGATGGCGCACACGACGAAGTTGCACTTATGGAAATACCTGGTAAGGCATAAAAGGAGGTCTGAACGAGTTAGCAGATTCCTATCAAAAATACACAATAAATTTACGTTGTATTCGGATTGATGAATAATTAGATAATGGATCTATGCAAGACTAGAATTCCTAGCGAGAAGAATTGAAATTATCTACATCAATAAGGTAGTGAACGAATATACTGTTCATAGAATAAACAAATTAACACTTAATATCAATAAGTGTAACTTAGGTTTTCTCGAAGAAATTAGATTTAAATTATCAATCTAATTCTTCTTGAAGAGGGGGGCTGAGCTAAAAAGAATATGAAATTGAGTATAGGTTCAAGGTAAAAATATTATCAAAGAAGGGAATAAACATACGGAATACACTTCAACTTCCACTTTTAACATACATAATAGAATAGACATATACAAGGAAAATCTGTGAGTATTCGGCTAAGTAATTAATTGACACGAGTATGTAACGAAAGCGTAGGACGTTCTATAAGAGTTATAGATAGAGATTAACACTAGATCTTAGACACAGATCTATATAACAATAAATATCAGTTTTGAAGGATTAACACATACGCAATAATTAAAGATCTTGAGCACAGATCTACTGTATATCAAGGTTAGCACTGAATTATTCACATATTCTACCTTACCTTCACAACAATAATCACAACGTAAGAGAGACACTTGGGGTAATATGGGAGGGTAGTGGTTCGAGAGGAAGTCTGGCCGACGTAGAACGTAGATCCACTGGTCAGGACTTCAGAAGGGCTGCTTCTCACAGTCTGGCCTTCAGGATCCGGACTTCAACAGGAACACAACAGGGCTCGTCGTATTCTCGAGGGAGGGGGAGGGGCGAGACAAATTTCCTTTGCTGTTAGATGCCCCGGACTTTTCAGACTTAAGGACATTACACAAGTGGATGCTTGCCTTTCCCTACCTTTCCTTAATTTCAGTGAGGCTATGTTTGACTTAATTCTTGCCTCTCACTTATAGGAACTCAATGTTAAAGGGATATTGTGAATCGTTGTGATAGAGTTGTTGCGGTTAATACTTAACTAAAACATACATGGTGATTATTACTAGGTACATAAGGATAATAGTTATTTTATTTAATACTTAGGTGGTAGCTACTTAGCTTAATACAAACAAAATGTTGATCATAGTGATTAGTTCATAATTGAGGTTCATTGGCAAACTTTGTAATAGTTCGACTCTCATTTCTTCTTCTGCTATGGTTGATAGTTCTCCAGGACCATCATAACTGGTAGAATTGATTAGGTCCACTTGTTCCGGTAGCATTCCGGCGTTTGATGTTTCATTTGCATAAACACTTGTTGGATATAATGCAAATCTGGTGGCTGAACAAATGGTGGCTGGTGATTGGCGGGCATGGTTTGAAAGCTGAGCTGTGATAGGGCCACAGGATTTCCCCATTCCCGGGGTGACTGTCCCAGGTGACCTCGCCCTGTGGTCCATAGAGTATGGGAAATTCCTGGAGTCATGGGGTGCTTAGATAGATGTGGTTCCCTTGTTTACCTGTAGGTTCGCCATTCTACAGGTTTTATTCCACCTCGTTACTTCAATAAACCCATAATAAACCCATAATAAACATTGGGTAATATTGGTACAGGATAAACCATCTACATGACCATATAATAAAATCCAATCCCGTTATTTGGTTGATAATTGGGGTACCAAAATGGCGGCTATGGATAAAATTATCCACTCTCTCTTACTACATGACCGTATAATAATAACCAATCCTGTTATTTGTTTGATAATTAGGGTACCAAAATGGCGGCAAAAGATAAAGATGTCCTCTTTATCTGACTTTAAAAAAAAAAAATTAGTTCCTATAGTTTTTATTTTGTATTTTGTTTTGGTCAGGTAATAACACACATTTTGCATACACACCACAACAATCTATTCCATACATCCCACCAGCCTGCCAGGTGGAATATCAAATAATATGCAGGGTGTCCATACTTAGTGTACTCAAACTAGTATGAACAGTCTCGATGTTACGTAATCTGGGTTGATGTAGCGTTACGTATCTTTCCGTAGTCTTAAGTTGAACGCTTCCATAACCTTGGTCGAACGTTCCAGGATTGGGTAGAATATATTATTCTATAATAGTATATGGGAAAGTATTGTAGGATTATAATTCCCATATATATATATATGTGTGTATTATTTAAGATTGTTTATAAGTATCTCATTGTAAAGAAGATGGGATACATTTTCCATATGTTATGCGCATGCGCGGTATGTCACGACAGAGACGAACATAACGCGCTCGCCACTCTCCAACCAACCTCCGTCCCAGCTACACACGCTAAGCCTTCTTTCTTCTAGTTATTTCACCAGGTGTTTTCGCTTCACTTTTCATCTCATATTCCATATAGTCACTACATCATCATCTTTGTTAATTAGCACAACTTAACGTAAATATCTAGCCTATCCTAGCCTATTGTAGCCTCTTTTCATACTTTGTTTACTAACCACTTCCAGTTATCTAGCCTATTTTCCGCCATCCTCCAATCACCAGCTGAGTTCATCAAAAGGTAATTATATTTCTATATGGTTAATATTTATTCAATATCAAATATACAGTCCACTTATCTAAATTAGCCATATAATTGGTCCTTCGAACCGGATCTAGTTAGCCCCCCCCCCCATTTTTTTGGGTGTTATTCGGCGGTCGGTAGTTGCCTTGCTTGGAGTGGGTCTGGCCTATCCCTGTTTTTGTCATGTGTCCTACGTCCTCCAGGCCCCGGTCTTTTGGCCCCGTGGGGCTGTCGGTTTTTTTTCGTTCGCTCTTTGCTCAGGCCGCCCCAGGTGCCTGACCACCAGTGGGACAGGATGTGGAAACTAGTGGATAGGTCAGGGCTGCGACGGGAGTTTTACCCAGAATGAAAGTTATAAATCTGATTCAGTACAGTACTTAAAACAATAATTAGCCTACTTTCAATGCTTTTTCGGGCTCATTACATACTACTTTAGCCCTAGAAAATATTGCATAATTGGCACGGCATTAAGATTAAATTCATTCATACTGTACTGTATTTTAAATTTAATCTAGATTTAATTTATATCTAGATCAAAATTATACTGAAAAATAACTTCTTTAAAATTTAAAGTTTATTCATTCACATATCTTTCTAAATTCTACTCTCGTCGTGTGCCCTGAAGGTGGGGTAATATGATAGCTGATAGGCTGAGTGTGTTAATCCAACTCAAAACTTTTTTCCTTGTGACTTCTTGAGATGAACTTTTCTTGTGTACAATTTTCACATTTATTAATTTAATATAAAATTAGCGATACCCATTGAGTTTAGCCTGTTTCAATTACCCTATAGGCTCACTCTCTCTTAAAATTCTTTAATTTATTATAACTTTAAACGGTACTTCTCTTTTTGACATCTGGAGACTTTTGGCCTACTGTATACTGTATTGTACTAAATTTCCCTCCCGGCTTTTCTTAACTTATGGTGTAATGATTCCATAATTTCATAACTATTATGTAAGGAGTTAAATTGAAAAGCTCCAGATTGCTAGTCTACATTGCGCACAATTCTTATTCCGCATTTCGTGAGGGTGTTTTATTTTCGGCTCGCGATTTAATTTGATTTCTCGGAGTACTGTATTGTTAGCCGCAACTTATTAGGTCTGGCATTATTAGTTTGATTAACGTAATTAGAATTCCTTCCTAAAATCATGGCTAAAAGCGTACAAAAGCGTCGGGCTGGACTTAAGGGCTCTTTGACGGTCTTGACCTCTGATATTGACGAATTCCTTGATTCGGCGTCTAGAGTGGAGGTGGAGGCCAGGTTGCTCAGTATTCAAAAGCAACTTGACAAGTATGAGGTCACACAGGAGGACCTGGCCGACACTTGCGAGGACGCCGAGTATATCGAGGTGATCAGAGAGGATACCCTATATATGGAGGGCATACAAGTAATCGTTGCCACACTGAAGGGGATCCTGATTACAGAAGTCAAGAAGGAGGTCAGGAAAGAGCCAAAGAAATCCGCAGTCAAATTACCCCATCTTACTCTCTCAAAATTTGAAGGTGATGCCACCATGTGGTCGGGATTTTGGGAGATGTTCAAGTGTACCATCCATGACAATCCCGACCTAACAGATATACAACGCTTCACCTATCTAAAGGGTCAGCTTCAGGGTGATGCACATAAGCTAGTCGAAGGATTCATAATCGAAAGTGCAAGCTATGCCCCAGCAATTGAGCTCCTGCAAGAGACATATGGGCATCCAGATCGAATCAAGGCAGCTTATGTTACCAAATTCAATCAATTAGTGTCACCCAAACACCAAACAGCTGACCTGAAGGACTTCTATGCCAATACAGAGAGTGTGATGAGGTCAATCATTAGCCATGGTATTTGTCTGGAGGAATTTTGTGTGGTGACTCTTGTCAATAAGTTACCATCACCACTAAAAGAAACCATAAAACGGGAAATGGGAGACTCGAGCCTGGATTATAAGAAATTCACTCATTGCCTCCAGGCTGAAGTGTACAATATGGCGGGTCAAGACAGAGTAGGGGGTACACCCATGGCTACGGCAACATTTACCGCCCAGAGTGAGTACAGGAAATTCAACTGTGTTCTGTGTAGTGGCACCAATCATTTATGGTACAAGTGTATGAAGTATAAGACAGGGCCTCTTAAAGTTAAAAGAGCCCGTCAACTACGTCTCTGCACTGGGTGCTTGTCAAAAGACCATGGCCATTCGGGTTGTACTAATCCTAACATAAGAAGCTGCAAGTTTTGTAAGGGCAAACACTTTCATTCCCTGTGTACACAAAAACAAGGGAAAGAAAGTAGACCAGCGGAGGATAACACCAAGAGAGAGCATACTGCTGCTACTTCAACTACAATGTCCGTTGCCACAGGTAAAAATACAGTAATCTTGCCCACCGTACAGCTGCCGGTAAAGGGTAAGGATAATAATTGTGTTAAAATCAGATCGCTACTTGACCAATGTTCTCAGAGGACCTTTGTGAAGTCTTCTGTTCTATCCTCCCTTTCCTACATTTCTAAAGGAACTGAGGAGTTATGTCTTCACGGATTTACCGGGAAACAGGCCTCTAGGGAATATAAAGTTGTGGCACTGCAATACAAACACAGAGGTAAATTTCATCATCTAGACGCAATAGTGGTTGATGAATTGCCAGACCATAAAGGTGAAATTGACCTAAAGTCTAAACTGGTTAGTTTACAAAGTAAAGGCATAAAATTAGCCGATCCTCACGCAACGGACACAGATCAGCTGGAGCTGCTCATCGGAGCGGATCATTACTACGATATAGTGCGACCTGGGTATAAAAGGTCAGGTAGCCTAATTCTGCTTCCTACCAAGTACGGGTACGCCATCAGTGGTTCATATGTGACACAGCCTACAAGCTCCAGCACAGAAGTAATTACTGTATTGAAAGTAGCAGTAACACCAATGGACGAATACATATCCACTGGCAATATTCCACCATGCAAAACTGACTTAAATGTTTTGTGGGAATTAGATCATATCGGGATAACCCCTAAGGAATATTCACTGGTTGAGCGTCAAGCACTATCGTCGTACGAGGATACCGTTACCTACGATCCCGACAGCCAACAGTATAAAGTGAGACTGCCCTGGAACAATTCCAAGGATCAGCTGCCATCTAACAAGGGCTTGGCCATAGGCCGTCTTCGGGGACTTCAGAAAAGATTCGTCAAGGAGCCTGACTTTTGCGAGGAATACTCAAAAGTCATAAAGGAACAGGTGTCCCGGGGTTTTATCGAAGAGGTGCCTTTTGATAAATCGGATACCGGGCATTACTTGGCTCATCATGGTGTAGTCAAGGAGAGCAAAACTACGCCAGTGCGTATTGTCTTCGACTGTTCCGCCAAGATGAGTGAACGTCATCCTAGTCTTAATGACTGCCTGTACACTGGACCCTCACTGGTGCCAGATTTGGCGCAGGTTTTGCTTCGGTTTCGACTCGGTAAGTATGCCTGGGTGTCTGATATTGAGAAGGCATTTCTCATGTTAAGACTCCATGAAGACGACCAGGACTATACGCGATTTATGTGGCCCAAGTATCCGAGGCAACTGAATTCTCCCCTAATTTGTTA
Source organism: Paralithodes platypus (assembly GCA_032716605.1). Lineage (NCBI taxonomy): Eukaryota > Metazoa > Arthropoda > Malacostraca > Decapoda > Lithodidae > Paralithodes > Paralithodes platypus. Next base: position 12,566,746 of record CM064500.1, read on the forward strand.
CCGGTTCCGGGCAGTTTTATTTGGAGCGACTTGTTCCCAATTCCTTTTAAACGCCACCATTTTGAAACATTTGTCTTATGTCAGTGCAGATCCGCAGATTATTCATCAGATTCGGTCAGGGTTGTATATAGACAATTTACTGGGTACAGGAAATGAAGAAGATTTCCTGGTTGATACCTACGCTGTAGTCCGAGAGATTATGAATGACGCCCATCTACATTTGCGTGAATGGGCGACTAATAATTCTGTTTTGCGGACTGTACTCCAACGGGATGGGGTGGCGGCTGTACAGCAGGAACATGTTAGAGTGCTAGGGTTGTTTTGGAATACGGACACCGATACCCTCTCATTCGGCGTTCAGTACGCGCAATATTCGCAGATTACAAAACGAATTTGCTTGAGTATGACAGCTAAACTTTTTGACCCCTTGGGGATAGTTCTACCGGTGTCGATCAAATCGAGATTATTCCTTCAGCAATTATGGAGGATAAAATTAGGATGGGATGAAGTTTTGACTGGCGATCTGGTTCAGGAGTGGGATGACATTATTTCGGATCTTCGTCTCTGTAAGGGTTTTAATTTTCCTCGGAGAGTTGTCATGGACCATCCTGTTTCCATTCATGCCTTCTCAGACGCTAGCAAGGTCGCGTACGGCACCGCCATATACTTTGTTGACACAAGTGGCAGCCGTCTCGTCATAGCGAAGGCGAAAGTCGCCCCGATCAAATCCCTTTCCATCCCAAAATTAGAGCTGACTGCAGTTCTGTTGGCTGCTAGACTCGTTCACTTTGTAGAGGAAACCTTTAAAAATTTGCTAAATGTCTCCGAGATTGTTGTATGGAGTGACAGCCAAATTACGCTCTACTGGTTACATAGCCGTAAGAAGCTACCAGTGTACGTCACCAACCGTGTCGACGAAATTCGTAACCTGCTCCCGACCGCACAGTTCCGGTATGTGTCTACCAAAGAGAATCCAAGTGATTGCATAACTCGTGGTGTATCTGCTAAATTTCTCAAATCTTCTGCGTTGTGGTGGAATGGCCCATGCTGGCTTAATGATCCCAACGAATGGCCAGAAAATATAGATTTGAGCGAGCAACACACTGCTATTGTGGCACCGGTAATTGACTCGGTGCCTGACGAAGACACACGGTTATGGGAGTGGGATAGATTCAGCAGCTATGAAAAGTTACAACGTGTTACAGCATGGGTGATACAATTTGTAGAAAATGTAAAAGCAAAAATTAAAGGCACACCGTCCACAGGTAGTGCTTACCTCAATGTGAAGGAGATCAGAATTGCAGATCAATTATTACATAAGCTCTGTCAACAAGAAATATATACGCAGGAATATAAATTACTGGTTAAGGGAACAAAGTCTAGGAATAACCTGATCAACCAATTGGGCTTACACTTGAAGGGGGACTTGATACATTGCGGAGGCAGATTACGATTGGCAGCCCTCTCTGAGGCAAGTAAGTATCCAATACTACTGCCCCCCAATCATCCCTTCACCCATCTTATCATCGATAGGTGTCACCGACTCTGTTGTCATTATGGGGTTGGTTATATAGTCACCTATGTAAGACAACGATGGTGGGTGCCTAGAATCAGGCAGGTGGTCAAGAAAGTCCTTCGCAAATGCTTAAAGTGTAGAAGAGTACAGGGAACACATTATGATCCCGTCGGAATTCCTCCCTTACCAAACCTGCGAACTACCCCAGGTGACCCTTACAAAGTTACCGGGGTTGACTACAGTGGAGCAATCCATGTGAAAGATTCACCCAATCTTAAGGTGTACATGATACTTTTCACTTGTGCTGTTACCAGGGCAATTCACCTGGAACTGGTCACCAACCTCACTTGTGATAGCTTCCTACATGCCTTCCGAAGATTCTGCAGTAGACAGGGATATCCACGTATCATGCTGAGTGACAATGCAAAGACTTTCATAGGGGCATCTACATATCTCAAAGAAGTGAGCAACAATCCTAAGATTCAGACCTGCCTAGCGGATGTAAAATGCGAATGGCGTTTCATTCCCGCCAGAGCGCCTTGGTTTGGCGCCATATGGGAGAGAGCCATAGGCATCATGAAGGCGGGTCTGAAGAAGGTGTTGGGTAGAGCTCTCATCTCGATTGAGGAACTCAACACCATTCTCTTGGAGATTGAAGCCACCGTAAATGATCGCCCTCTATACTATGCTTCTGGTGATTTGGAAGACCTTACCCCAATCACACCCTCAGTACTGGTACGTGGATACAGACTGCGGGATCTTCCAGAAGAGCATGACGAGGATACTATGGAAGATCCAGACTACATAAGTAAGGAAGTGATATCAGCCCGCTACAAATATATTCGTAAATTATCGCGAGATATTTGGCATCGCTGGTCAACAGAATATCTGTTGACTTTAAGGGAAGCGCAAAGGAATAAACTAACACCATTAAAAGGTCATTGGCCTAGGGTAGGGGACGTGGTAACCATCCATGAGGAGGGCCCGCGCGCATTTTGGAAATTGGGTCGGATAGAGGAGTTATTACCAGGTCGTGATGGTGAGGTTCGGGTAGCAAAGGTTCGCACCAGGACTGGAGTAATCACACGGCCAACAGTCCGACTATATCCTCTTGAGGGTGACCTCGATCGCAAGGACACCCCCTCGGATCAGTTATCCATTGAAGTCCCCTCTCTGGCTTCTACTTCGGCGCGGCCTGTTGACGCGTCTGGCGAACGCCCACGTCGACAGGCAGCCCAGATATCCTCCCAAGCTTGGCGGGATAAGATTGCCTCCGGGCAAATCTAATCATGTAAATTTTGTATATTTTCTGTTGGTGGGAATATGTCCATACTTAGTGTACTCAAACTAGTATGAACAGTCTCGATGTTACGTAATCTGGGTTGATGTAGCGTTACGTATCTTTCCGTAGTCTTAAGTTGAACGCTTCCATAACCTTGGTCGAACGTTCCAGGATTGGGTAGAATATATTATTCTATAATAGTATATGGGAAAGTATTGTAGGATTATAATTCCCATATATATATATATGTGTGTATTATTTAAGATTGTTTATAAGTATCTCATTGTAAAGAAGATGGGATACATTTTCCATATGTTATGCGCATGCGCGGTATGTCACGACAGAGACGAACATAACGCGCTCGCCACTCTCCAACCAACCTCCGTCCCAGCTACACACGCTAAGCCTTCTTTCTTCTAGTTATTTCACCAGGTGTTTTCGCTTCACTTTTCATCTCATATTCCATATAGTCACTACATCATCATCTTTGTTAATTAGCACAACTTAACGTAAATATCTAGCCTATCCTAGCCTATTGTAGCCTCTTTTCATACTTTGTTTACTAACCACTTCCAGTTATCTAGCCTATTTTCCGCCATCCTCCAATCACCAGCTGAGTTCATCAAAAGGTAATTATATTTCTATATGGTTAATATTTATTCAATATCAAATATACAGTCCACTTATCTAAATTAGCCATACAGGGTGAGAAACCGGAGCGATATTGTTTGAAGACTTGAACAAAAATGAGAAGGAATACAAGAACATTGCCCAGAGATAGCATTGTTTGGGCCAGTTTATCTCTACAAAAGACACAAATTTAACCCATTCTGTACCGGCGACGTCTTTTTCATTTTCTTGTAGCTACAGTATATTTAGACGATTTTGTGCAGTTTAAGAAAGATCTGTGGTAGCAAAACTGGCTAAGGGAGATAGTTCGAAGCTTGTTAATTGTTGGAGGCCCTTGTTAACCTGAATAAAAGTGTCTAATAGTAGCTAGAATAAAATTGTTGGAGGCCCTTGTTAACCTGAATAAAAGCGTCTAATAGTAGCTAGAATAAAATTGAAATGACGTCCCCGGTCAGAAGGGGTTAACTATAAACTTCAATTTTAACCTCACTTGTACAATAATTAAGTAACACCCCGTTCTTAACATTAATCATCAATTACAAACCCCAATGCACTTGAATAAACTAATGAAAGCATATGGTCCCCCCGGGATTCGAACTCGGGACACCACACCCAGAACATAAGCACCTGAACCATTACACCACCAACACAGTTAAAGGTTGAATACACGATCACGATTAATATCCATTTACGAATTTTGGATATCAATAATACAGACACAAAATAACGCACTCGGCTTCTTTTTGTACACACAGCAAATATGGTAGTGTGGCAAATATAGCCGATGCTTATGTTCTGGGTGGGTGTCCCGAGTTAGAATCCCGGGAGGACTATATGCTTTCAGTAGTTTTTTGGGTTTGTAATGGATGATTAATGTTAAGAACGGGGTGTTCCTTAAGGGGGTAGTCCTCGCTTTTTCTGGACCCCCTTCTCCCTCATGTTTAGCATATTAGTTTTGAGGTCTTAAGACGTTCGTTCCGTTAGTTTGGCGATTTTGAGACCTTTCGGTTCATATTTGTCAATATTATGACCTTTCGTCCCCTTTATGTGTCGATTTTTTCCTGGCGAGCGATAGCGAGCCTCTAATTTTAGAAGGAACCGGCCTTCGGCCAGGACAATTTTCTACCGAAAAATGTACTGGGGTTTAAGGGGTATTTTTCTAAGCTTGATGGAGGTCTAACGAGGGAACTCCAAAATATATTAATAAATAAATATATAGACCAAAAAAACAAGCACTACCCCTTAATACGAGAACACCGATGGGGAATACACACACATATTTAGCCACACATACCGAACAAATAGTTGGTTGTTGTTACGGAAACTACGTACCCGGTACTGTGGTGTATAAAAACTTATTGATTTTGAAGAAGAAAAAAACATCTATCTATCTATCTATCTATATACCCTGGCCCAATCCCCACCTTTCCTTTTTTTTTGGGGGGGGGGGGGGGGCGGCCGACTCAAGACAGAGCCAGAATAGGGACAACATAAAACACAACATAAAACATCGAACACACAAATACAAAATACACATTCACACACATCTAGGTCATCCAGGAGACGACCCAGCGACCAGGGTCACCTTTTAAATCGATTTTAAGGGGAGACTGGCCGTTTGTTTGGTATATTTATTCTGTTATTAATATATTTTTATAGTTTCCTCCCTAGACCTCCGTCAAGCTTAGAAAAACACCCCCTAGACCCTCCATCAAGATAAATTTGTACATTTTTCGGTAGAAAAATTTCTCGGCCGAAGGCCGGTTCCTCTTAAAATTGCAGGCTCGTTATCGCTCGCCAGGAAAAAATCTACACCTAAATGGCACGAAAGGTTTTAAAATTGACAACGAAATGGGGCGAAAGGTGTTAAAATCGCCAAAATAATGGGCCGAACGTCTTATAATCTCAAAACTAATGGGGCTAAACATTAGGGGAGAAGGGGGTCCAGAAAAACGGTCTGCTTCCCCTTAATTAGTGATTTATTAACCCCTTCTGTACCGGCGACGTGTTTTCAACATTATTTTGGCTCTATTTAGACGATTTTATACAGCTTAAAAAGGATCTGTGGTAGTGAAAAGGGTTAAACGAGATATTTCAAAGTATGATAATTGCTGGAGACCCTTTTTAAACTGAATAAAATCGTCTGATGGTAGCCAAATTAATATTAAAAGGACGGTGTCGGTACAGAAGGGGTTAAGATGTGCTTTGAAACTTGGAAAATTTACAATAAAATAAAATGAATTGTTTATAGCCAATACTCACAGACACTCCCGAACGACTATAGTCTATTCGCTGTAAATAGGCGAAAAATCATTACCTCTAACTTCTGTACCTCAAAAATGACTAAAGTAATCGAGCTAACATTTCTACCATTTAGTGAGAGTCAGTCAAGGAATAGAAGTGGAAATATACAGCCAATTTGCTCTAGCCCTATTAGTTTCTCTGTCTACAGTATAAATATCATAGGCAATTGTGTTTTGATTAAGGGAGCCCACCTCGCTTGTTTTCTCTTTCTCTCCCTCTCTCTTTGGCTTGTATCCATTCGACCCCATTCAGCCTACTTTTTGAAGACGTTTACCACGAGCCAGCATATATATATATATATATATATATATATATATATATATATATATGTATTTTACAGCAACCTAAATTTGTACATTTTTCGATAGAAAAATTTCACCGGCGAATCCGGATTTCTCCATACAATGCTGGCTCGCTATCGCTTGCCAGGAATAAATCGACACCTGGATGGGGATAAACGTCTTAAAACAGTTGGATGAATGGGGCCGAATGGATACAAGCCAGGGAAAGGGAGAAAAGAAGAGAAAGATACAAAAAAATGGTGACCCCCCTTAATTTCTATTTTGTCGGGAAAAACCTGTCTATGTAATAAACATGGGCATGATGTAACATTAATATTAAAACCTGTCTATGTAATACACATGGGCATGATGTAACATTAATATTAAAACCTGTCTATGTAATAATACTGGGCATGATGTAACATTAATATTCATCCGTATCTACGTACAGTCGCACTAATAAGTCATGTCCCAGCTGTCATTACGTTTGGCTTGCTCTGTGCTGTACTAATGTCTGTCGGATGTTGAATAGGATGGATAAGTGTAGGAACATGTTGGTATATCTCACTGTCTCATCTCTCATTACGTTTGGCTTGCTCTGTGATGTATTAATGTCTGTCGGATGTTGAATAGGATGGATAAGTGTAGGAACATGTTCGTATATCTCACTGTCCCAGCTGTCATAACGTTTGGCTTGCTCTGTGATGTATTATGTCTGTCAGATGTTAAATAGTATGGGTAAGTGTAGGAACATGTTTGTACATTTCACTCGATATGAAGAAATTAAGCTTAGATATTGCTGATACCAATTATTGGACAAAACATAGTTGGTGCCGAGACATGACTTGTTAGCGCGACTGTACCTGCCTACATTTGTCGTAGGATCCATTTAATTATTTAAGGGGACAGTGGCTGTTTGTTTGGTCAATTAATTCATTTATTCAAATATTTGTTTAGTTTCCTCCTTAGACCCCTCTTCAAGATAGATTTGTACATATTTCGGTAGAAAAATATCCCGGCCAAAATCCGATTCCTCCTAAAATTACAGGCTCGCTATCGCTTGCCAGGTAAAAATCGACACGTAAAAGGCACGAAGGGTCCTAATATTGACAAAGAAATGGGGTGAAAGGTTATAAAATCCCCAAACTAATGGAACCAAATCATCTCAAAACCAATGGGGCTAAACATTAGGGGGTCCAGGGGAGAAGGGGGTCCAGAAAAACGGTCTGTTTCCCCTTGGAATTTTCCACCGAAAAATGTACAAATTTATCTTGAAAGTTTTTTTTTAAAGCTTGATTGAGGTCTAGTGAGGAAACAAAAATAAATAAATATATAAATACAAAGGCCAAACAAAACAAGCACTACCCCCTTAACACTGGAGGAACCGAGGGAAGGCCGGTAGCCAGTTGCTATGGTGATGCTATGTTGCTGCTATGGTGATGCTATGTTGTTGCTATGTTGTTGCTATGGTGATGCTATGTTGTTGCTATATTGATGCTATGTTGTTGCTATGGTGATGCTATGTTGCTGCTATGGTGATGCTATGTTGTTGCTATGGTGATGCTATGTTGTTGCTATATTGATGCTATGTTGAAGCAATGTTGTTGCTATGTTGATGCTATGTTGTTGCTATGTTGTTGCTATATTGATGCTATGTTGTTGCTATGTTGATGCTATGCTGTTGCTATATTGATGCTATGTTGAAGCAATGTTGTTGCTATGTTGTTGCTATGTTGATGCTATGTTGTTGCTATGTTGTTGCTATGTTGTTGCTATATTGATGCTATGTTGATGCTATGTTGTTGCTATGTTGTTGCTATATTGATGCTATGTTGTTGCTATGTTGATGCTATGCTGTTGCTATATTGATGCTATGTTGTTGCTATGTTGATGCTATGTTGATGCTATGTTGTTGCTATGTTGATGCTATGTTGTTGCTATGTTGTTGCTATGGTGCGCTATGTTGTTGCTATATTGATGCTATGTTGATGCTATGTTGTTGCTATGTTGATGCTATGTTGTTGCTATATTGATGCTATGTTGTTGCTATGTTGATGCTATGTTGTTGCTATGTTGATGCTATGTTGTTGCTATGTTGTTGCTATGGTGATGCTATGTTGTTGCTATATTGATGCTATGTTGTTGCTATATTGATGCTATGTTGTTGCTATGTTGATGCTATGTTGATGCTATGTTGTTGCTATGTTGTTGCTATGTTGTTGCTACGTTGTTGCTATGCTGTTGCTATGTTGTTGCTATGTTGATGCTATGTTGTTGCTATATTGATGCTATGTTATTGCTATGTTGATGCTATGTTGTTGCTATGTTGTTGCTATATTGATGCTATGTTGATGTTATGTTGTTGCTATATTGATGCTATGTTGATGCTATGTTGTTGCTATATTGATGTTATGTTGATGCTATGTTGTTGCTATGGTGATGCTATGTTGTTGCTATGTTGATGCTATGTTGTTACTATATTGATGCTATGTTGTTGCTATGTTGTTGCTATGTTGATGCTATGTTGTTGCTATATTGATGCTATGTTGAAGCTATGTTGTTGCTATGTTGATGCTATGTTGTTGTTATGTTGATGCTATGGTGTTGCTATGTTGATGCTATGTTGATGCTATGTTGTTGCTATGTTGATGCTATGTTGTTGCTATGTTGATGCTATGTTGTTGCTATGTTGATGCTATGTTGTTGTGTTGCTGTTATGGTGATGATATGTTGATGCTATGTTGCTGCTGTGGTGATGCTATGCTGCTGCTATGTTGATGCTATGTAGATGCTATGCTGATGCTATGTTGCTATGTGTCCAGAGAGTATGACGGGATGGAGCTGAAGGGGCCCAGAGAGAATTAATTGACCCCATGCGAGTTTCAAACTATAAGGAAGTTGGAACCGTAAGCATCGACATAGAACAGAAATACAATAATAATGTAGGTTTCTGATGCCTACAGTTCCAACTTCCTTATAGGCTGAAACTTGCAAGTGGTCAATTGGATGGTGGCAGGGAGCTGGTTAGAGTCCAAAGACACCGAGACAAGCACCGAGATGTTGGAGATGAATGTGGTTTTCAAATAGGGCCAAATGGCTCCCGGACATTTCAACCAGTAGACCATTTCAACCAGTAGCTCTCAACCAGTGCCAAATCAACCAAGACCAACCAAACCAGTGCCAAAATATAGTACTAACCTAAACTAACCTAACCCAATCGTATTGGTTGATTTGGTACTAGTTGAGAGCTACTGGTTGAAATGGTCTACTGGTTGAGTTGTCCGGTCACCGGGCCATATCTGGTGGAAACGATGATGTGCCACACAACGAAGAATCTCGAGAAGCACACAGGGAGATGAGACCACAGAGGGAGGTAGCCCTGGAGAGACCTGCAGAAGTTGATGGCAGAGGAGGACCCCTTCATTGGAAAGGACTACGGGGAGAGGAGGTTAAAATGTGGACAGAGGCAGCTTACTCAGAAAATGTAGAATGGTCTGCACACAATTTATTCAATCCACCTAAATGTGACGCCACCACCAAACTGATGCGAATATATAATTTTGTCTATGACACACCTTTAGTCCCGTATTCTCTCAAGATACTTTTCAGCATTCCACATCTCTTCTGGCAAAAAAATCACCGCAAATCCAAACAAGCTGAAAACGTGACTGTGCTAACAAAATTAGTGAAACTATGGGATGCTAATAAGATGGGCGAATTACTCAGTGAAGCCAGAGCATTACAAGAGAGACGAGGCAGGCGGCGAAACAAAAGATAAAACACTGAGGACGAGGCCAGGAGATTCGGCGACCAGAAGAGGCAAGGTAAAGTGGCACCTACAATACGGTCACTGATAGGGGAAGCAGCCGGTGGGTTATTATTATTATTATTATTATTATTATTATTATTATTATATGAGATGCCGAAGTCTCCAACCAGGGTGCAGAAATACCAGCAAGATGAATCCACACAAAACACCCGGAGGCACTGGAGAGAGACTACGGCATCTTTAGGAAAACAAAAAATATATAAATATACTGTACTGTATATATACATATATTAAACACAGAAAACATGAATAATAAAATATTATGCAGTGGAGGATATCAAATATAATATAAACAATAAAATAGAATAAAATAAAGTTTAAAAATTATAATTAATGCTGCAAAAGAGCATTAACTCTAGACTTAAAGATGGAGATATGAGCTGAATTGACTAGGTCATTTGGCAACTTATTCCACAAGTCAACCATGGCCGGCACAAAACACCGTGAAAACTGTGTAGTAGAAAACTTAACACGGTTCATGGCAAGATCATTAAGGTTGCTTGTGAATCTAGATGCACGAGCCCGGACATAGGGCCCAGGCAGAACCCCATGTAAGGGATGCTGAGGGTTGTTAAAAACTTTAAATAAAAGACTAAGGGCACGAACTTTATGCCGATGACACAGATCAAGAGACAAATGAGGTAGAATAAAACTGATAGAATTTAGTGACCTGTCAAGCAACTTGAGATGGCAGTCAGCTGCTAACAACCAGATAGGTGAGCAGTACTCGAATTGTGGCAAAATAAAAGCATAAAAAGACTTGATAACTGTGGCGTCACAAGCAAACGTTTTATAACACTTGCGAAGCAGACCAATTTTGGGGGAAATGGAAGAGGAGAAAGAACGAATATGCTTTTCAAAAGTAAGTTTGGGATCCAGAGTATCCACATTCTCAATTTGCTCGGCAGAAACTTGTAGATAAGGATGGGGAGGATCCAAAGTACGAGATCTGCTGATGATAATGGAGTGTGTTTTACTAGCATTAAGTTTCATACCCCAAAGTTCACACCATGATGTAATTTTGGCTAAGTCCCTATTCAGAGCAGTAGCAATTTCGTGTCGATCAATTGGTGATGGAATTGACGCATATAAAGTTGTATCATCGGCATAGGAGATTAGTTTATTTTGAAGCTCGGAACACAGGTCAGTAGTAAAAATAATAAAAAGCAAAGGCCCAAGGACACTGCCTTGTGGAACGCCATAAACAACAGTAACAGAAGGGGAATGGCACCCATCAATGACCACAGACTGAGATCTTTTCGTCAAAAAATCTTCAAATATCCTTAAAAAATTGCCACCAATACCGATGAGCTGTAACTTATACAGAAGTCCTTTATGGTTGACTAAGTCAAAAGCAGAACTAAAGTCAATATGTCCCTGGTCCAATGAAGATTGTAAGTCATGGGTGAGTGTCAGAAGCGCATCACATGGACCCAGTCCCTTACGAAAACCAAACTGAGTTTGGTATCAAATTATGACTATTACAATAAGAGGAAATGCGTCTGAACAAAAGCCTCTCATAGAGCTTGGATAGGATAGGCGTAATGGAGATAGGGCGATAGTCATTAGGAGATGATGAGGCAGTATTTCCCTTTGGAATAGGAGTGATACTAGCCTTACGCCAGAAAAGAGGAAAACTACCTGATTTCAAAAGCAACCTAAACACCACGGCCAATTTAGGTGCCAAGACCACTGCAACCTTTTTAAACAAAGAGAGGGAAAAACCCATCCGGGTCTGTGCCACCATAGGTATCAAGATCCAGCAAGTACCTTTTCAGTTCAGCTGATTTGAATGCCATTGAATTGAGGTTGGGTCTAGGGAAACATGTCAATGGCAAAGACAATTCCTGATTACTCTGCCTATTCAGTTCAGTCAGTGACAGGAGAAGAGAAGGTTGTGTTAATCTGAGCTCCTGCCCGGACCACTTACCAGTGACCTTTAGTGACCATTACACCTACCTGTGTTTGGGGGCAGTGCACTCGTGTTATATAAAAGTGTTATAGCTCAGTTTTTAGCTGTTAGTTTACTTGTTTTTGTTTTTTCTGTACTTAGTTTCTTGCTCCTCGCTAAGCTTATTGGGATCATGGCAGGTATGGAGTGCGAGTCTCTAACTGATCTGCATCATCTTATTCTCCAGGTAAGAGAGGAGATGGTTGTGGTGAAGGAAGAGGTCTTGGCTCTAAGGGAGGTTAATGTTAAACTTCAGAGGGAAGTGGATTTGATTAAAGACGAAAATCTAGCTTTCAAGCTTAGCCAAGAGGAAATAAAGTCAAGTAAGGGGAAAAGGGAGGAAGTTGATGAAAAATTGTATTCATGGCAGGTTGTTAAAAATACGGGTGGGAAAGTCACACTCAAGAAGCAGGATAGTAGAATAGGTATGAGTGTGACAAATACATTCTCTCCTTTGCGAGACGAATGTGAGGGAAAAGATAGTCAGGATAAGGGAGGGATAACCGAAGTGCCTGCCGCCGACTCAGCTCCAACCTCTGACGCTGTGCTACCTACCACCACCACTACCCCCACCACCACCACCACCAAGGGAGCTTCTGCCACCACCGGGGGTTCTCCAACTGCAGCTGCTGGATCCTCCCGAGGGAAAGGTAAGTCTGTGTCCCGAGAAGGTAAGTCTGTGTCGATTGTGGGCGACTCCATGGTAAGACATTTAGTTAGGGCTACCCGCACTAAACTTAGGAAGGTTGTGTGTCTGCCTGGCCATGGAGTTGGGAGGGTTTTAGAGAAGATGGACCACATCTTGGAAGATAGTGGAGATAACCCCATTATCTGTCTCAGTGCCGGGAGTAACGATGTTGGTAAGGGTAGAAGTGAGGAACTGCTGCAGCAGTATCGGGATGTGTTAGATAAAGTTAGGATGAAGGGAGGGATCCCTGTAGTACATTGTATCCTACCCAGAAGAGGAGTTCCCAAGGAATGGACATCCAGGGCGATTGGTGTCAATTGCCGTTTGGAGAAATATTGCAAAGAAAAAGCAATACCATTCATTGATAACTGGGATAGTTTCTATGGGAGAGATGGGATGTACGCAAGGGATGGGGTTCATCTTTCACGGTTAGGGGTTTCTACATTAGCTAGTTCTCTAGATAGGGTGGTTGTGGGGTTTTGAACAGAAATATTGAGAGTGTAAATGAGAGGTTAAATGGAACAATTTTAGCGTCAGGCGAAAGCGATAAGGATATTCAGTCTCATGCTAAAAATGATGACTATAATGCAAATGATAGTAGTGATGGTGCAACGGAAGATGGAAATGTCGCTAAAAACAAAGGTAAATTAGGTATAAAGAAAAGAAGTAAATTGAGAGTATATTACACAAACTGTAGGAGTCTATGTAACAAAATGAACGAACTTAGAGCCCTTGTTAGCAAAGAAAATATAGACATAATAGCGCTAACTGAAACGTGGATTAATACAGAAACCAGGCATTTTTTAGCAGAATTTGATATACCAGGATATAGTTTGTTTAAATATGACCGAACAAGTAAGAGGGGTGGCGGTATAGCAGTGTTTGTCAGGAGTACATTAAAAAGCTGTATTAAATCAGGTATTAGACTAAATAACGATAATGAAAGTGTTTGGGTAGAGGTTAACGAAGGTAGTGAGACCATAGTTATTGGAGTTATGTATAGACCGCCAAATATGAGTAGAAATGACGGAACGTCATTATGGGAGGAAATTAAAATGGCATCAAGGTTTAGCAATGTGTGCATTATGGGGGATTTAAATTTTCCGAATATAGATTGGCAGCATCAAATAGGAGACTCTGATTCTGAGGAGTTTATAGAGGTAATACAAGATAGTTTTTTATTTCAATTCATAGATACGCCGACTAGAGGTAATAATATTCTCGATTTAGTTTTCAGTAACAATGAACATATGGTAAATAATGTAGAGATCGGGGACCACCTAGGAAATAGTGACCACAATTCTGTGTATTTTAATATACAATGGAAAGGTAATACCAGAGAGAATACAACATTAATACCTGACTTTAGAAAAGCCAATTATGGTGGGTTAAGAAGAGCCCTATTAGCGGACCCTATGGTCAAAAAATTAAGTCGATCCAGGTGTCCAAATGAGTGTACCCCGTCTCAGGCACCTGTCATCTTAAGTCAGGAAGAGACGTCAACCTTGGTAGATACATACGATAATTTTATCAAGTCAGTATTCAATGCACAAAATAAATACATCCCCAAAAGAAAATTTAGATCAACACAGAACCAACCCAAATGGATGAATAATAGACTATTAGATCTTCTAGGACAAAAGAGAGGAATATATAGAAAAATTAGAAAAGGCGAAATTCACCTACTTGCTTACTATCAGAATCTATCAAGACAGGTAAAAAAGGATATTAGGAAAGAAAAAAGAAATTATGAAATTAAGGTTGCCAATGACTCAAAAAATAATCCTAAAGCTTTTTACCAACTATATAAATCCAAGGTTAGAGATGTAATTGGTCCCCTTAAAACTTCTATAGGAGAAATGACAGAAAATGATTTAGAAATGTGCAGTACATTAAATAGTCAATTTCTTTCCGTTTTCACTAATGAAAATTTGGCACAGTTTCCAGAAGTACGTAAGGTATATAGCGATAGTATAGAAAATAGGTTAAGTACGGTTACTATAAGTAGAAATGATGTGCTTAAGGAAATTGACAGACTGAAACCTCATAAATCGCCTGGTCCTGATGAGGTATATGCTAGAGTATTAAAAGAATGTAGGGATGAGTTAAGTTACCCATTAACATTTTGATTTAACAAGTCATTGGAGACAGGTATAGTTCCAGAAGCTTGGAAGCTTGCAAACGTAGTTCCGATCTTCAAAAAAGGTGACAAATCAATAGCATCCAATTACCGTCCCATTAGTCTTACATCAATCATAGGAAAGCTACTAGAGTCAATTATTGCTAGTAAAATTAGAAACCACTTAGATACATTTAATTTAATAAATTCTTCTCAGCATGGATTCACTCAGGGACGTTCTTGCCTTACTAATTTGCTTAGTTTTTTCTCAGAGGTATATGAAGCAGTAGATAATGACAAGTCATATGATATAATATATTTAGATTTCAGTAAAGCTTTCGACAGAGTCCCCCATGAGAGATTGATGAGAAAGGTTGAGGCGCATGGAATAGGTGGGGCGTTGTTGGGATGGATTAGGTCATGGCTAATTGGTAGGAAGCAGAGAGTCAGCATAAATGGTACGAAGTCAGAATGGGGAGCAGTCAAAAGTGGTGTCCCCCAGGGATCTGTATTAGGTCCTCTGTTGTTTGTTATATACATAAATGACCTTGATTTAGGTATAACTAGTAGGATAAGTAAATTTGCAGACGATACCAAAATGGGGAGAACAATTGATTCAGATAGAGATATAGAGTGCCTCCAAAGGGATCTAGATACCTTACACGAATGGTCAGTAAATTGGCAGATGAAGTTTAACATTGACAAATGCAAGGTATTAAAGATAGGGAAGATGCATACAAATGTTAAATATAAACTAGCTAATGTGGAATTAGAAAACTCGAATTGTGAGAAAGATCTAGGTGTGTTTGTTAGCAATGATTTGAAGCCTAGACAACAGTGTATAAGCGTTCGAAACAAGGCAAACAGGATTCTCGGGTTCATCTCAAGGAGTGTGAGTAACAGAACTGCTGATGTTATCTTAAAACTTTACTTGTCATTAGTGAGACCCCATATGGATTATGCTGTTCAATTTTGGTGTCCTTATTACAGAATGGACATAGATTCATTGGAGAGAGTACAACGTAGAATGACAAAAATGATCCATAATATTAGAAATCTTCCGTATAAAGAAAGGTTGAAGAAATTAGGCTTAATTCAAATCCAACTTCACTACTGCTTCATCCATTCCACCATTAAAATCTCCGACTGGCAATCTTGTAAGTGACCCACGAGGTAAAGCTAACCTTCTTGCAGATATTTTCTCCACCAACTCAACCTTAGATGACATAAATCAAGATGTCCCTGTACTTAATTTTAATTCACCTGAAATTCCCTCACTTAAGATCCACACCAGACATGTCAAAACTATTTTGCAGAATCTCTCAGTAGATAAGGCTCCTGGTCCAGATGAAATTCCTCCAATAGTACTTAAGAATTGCTCCTTGGTGCTCGCTCCTGTATTGGCAAAATTTTTCCGTCTGTGTACTCATACCTCATGCTTCCCAGTACCCTGGAAAGAAGCAAACATCCATCCAGTTCCTAAAAAAGGTGCCTCTTCAGATCCATCAAACTACAGACCAATAGCTATAACTTCCACTCTTGGCAAAGTTTTTGAAATTATATTAAATAATCACATAATTAAGCATCTGGAGAATAATAAATTAATCAGTGATAGGCAATATGGTTTTAGACGATGTCGATCAACTGCAGACATTCTTTGCCTTCTTACGCATCAAATCAACCAAGCTACAGACCAACATGGTGAAACACATACAATAGCACTGGATATATCAAAGGCATTTGATAGAGTCTGGCATCAATCCTTATTGTCGAAGATGTCACACTACGGCCTTGCATCATTTATCTTCATAACAGAAAAATACGTGTAATGGTAGATGGCCTTTATTCTCAATTTCACTCAATAAATGCTGGTGTTCCCCAGGGATCAGTTTTGGCCCCAACTCTGTTCCTCATTCATATCAATGATCTCATATCTACCACTCATAATCCAATACATTCCTACGCAGATGACTCAACACTCCACAGTTCCTTCACATTTACCAATTCTTTCACCCAACCCGATCTTATAAATTCAAAAATAAACACTGCAATTTCTCTGAACCAGGACCTTTCTAGAATTAATGAATGGGGACAAGAGAATCTAGTTTCCTTTAATGCACAGAAAACCAAGTACATTCAATTTTCTAACCGACAGAATCTCACTGACTCCCATATATTTTTTAATGATGTAAATATTCCCACTTCCCCTAGTATTGACATTCTCGGTGTAACATTAACTACTAACTTGAGCTGGACACATTATGTTAGAAGCATTGCTAAGAATGCCTCTAAAAAACTGGGACTCCTGTACAGAGTTCGAGAATTCTTCACTGACGAGCAGTTGGCCGTAATATATAAAAGTCATGTGCGCTCTCAGATGGATTACTGTTCACCTCTGTGGGGTGGAAGTGGAGTGGTTGCATTGAGGCAGTTGGACAAAATTCAAAATAAAGCTATTAGATTAATCAATAACCCTGCAATCACACAGGACCTTCCTACATTAGCCATACGAAGAAACGTTGCATCCCTTGCATTATTCTACAGATATTTTCACAGCAATTGTTCCGAGGAACTTGCTTCAATTGTGCCGCCTCTCCACATCTTTCCCCGTAGAACTAGGGCAGCTGAGAGCGCCCATGAATTTACACTTTCTCCTCCACAATGCAGAACTTCTGCTTATCAGAATTCATTTATCCCCAGAGCTACTACTCTTTGGAATTCACTTCCCTCGAATTGCTTTCCACAAACTTACAATCAACAAATGTTTAAATCCAGTTGTTACAAACATTTTATGAATGGAGGATGCCTTTAGGCACATGGACCTTTTTGTTTTATCTGTGTTTTTCCTTCCTCCATTCATTGTCTCTTAAAAAAAAAAAAAAAAAAAAAACATTCGTTAGAGAGACGCAGAGTTAGAGGGGATATGATAGAGGTGTTCAAGGGGGTTAGTGGGATTAACAAAGGGGACATGACAAATGTACTAAAGCTCAGTGATAGCGAAAGAACTCGTACCAATGGTTTCAAATTAGATAAATTTCGTTTCAGAAAAGATATAGGCAAATATTGGTTTGGTAACAGAGTTGTAGATGGGTGGAATGGACTACCAAGTGCTATAGTGGGATTAAAAACGATAGGGAGTTTTAAGATAAAATTGGATAAGCATATGGACGAGAAGGGTTGGGTGTGAAGGGGGATCAGCAGGGTTGGGCCAATCAGCGCTCTGCAGACCCCCGTAATCCTGCGTTAATCTCTAACCGTTTTGGTAAGATGATCCTCAGGGTATTAGAGTGTTGAGCCTATAATTGGGCTTTGTAATTGGGGTTGTGTGGGACAGGGATCTGCCTTGCTTAGGCCAATCGGCTTTCTGCAGACTCTCATTTTCTTATGTTCTTATGTTCTTATGTTCTTAATAAAAATATTAGATAGAATATTGGCCTTCGATAATGGATCAAAAGAGATGGAGCCATCAGAATCACAAAGTGGAGGCATGGAGGAATCTATTCCAAATAAAGAGGACTTTAAAGCAGACCACCATTTATGAGGCTGTGTAGCTCCTGACAGAACATCCTGAAGATGGGAGTTATAAAAAAAACTTATAATCTCTCTCAGCACTATCATAAACTCTCTGCGCAGCTGCCCTTTTAAAAAACATAATTTTACCAATGCAAGGGGGTTTGATTATGCCTCCATAGACGATATGCAGCCTGTTTGTCATCATTAAACCATGCTTTATCCCTCATACGAGACTTAATTGTTTTTGATGGAACTCTTTTGCGAAGGATACCAAGAAGGGAATTGGTGAGAGCTGAAACCGGGTCATGAGATCTTAGTATGTGATTCCACTCAATATTACAAACATCATTACAAACGTTGTCCCAGTTAACCCGGGATTTAAGGTAGACTTTACGTGAGAGAGTAATATCAGGAACAGAAAAATCAAGATTAATTTTACACATGATGGCCTTGTGGTCGGAAGTGCCAACAGGTACAAGAACGGAGGTTTCTACAACGCCAGGAATATCTGTTAGTACTAGATCAAGACAATTTCCAGACATATGAGTAGGTCCTTGGATTACCTGTTCACAACCAGATAAGTTTGTAAAATCCAAGGCAGCAAGACCATTTCTATTAGTTGGCGAGACCGAGTTCAACCACTCTTGATGATGCGCATTGACATCACCAACAAAAATAAAGGATGATTTGACATCTACAGACTGTATTGAAGCCATGGCTGTTAAGAGGCAGTCATATATGTCAGTGTTAACATCAGGATTTCTGTACAGGCTAAAAATGTAATGATTATGATATTTGCTGGAAACTTTAACTAACTGCATCTCATGGCATTTACAAATATGCTTAGTTAAGTGCTGAGCATTATACCCAGATCTAATATACAAGCTCATTCCACGAGCACGAGGAATAGAATCACGCCGAATAAGAACTGTTTTACTGAAGTTAGGTATAAGTTCAGAATAATCTCCATAACCAGAGACAAGGGTTTCAGAACAAAAGACAATATCATAATCAACAGATGCCAATGTAAGATACTTGATGTTCTTATAGAGACCACGAATATTGGAATATAATACACGACAACTTGTAACAGGTTGTCTGTGAGGACCGGGATTAACTTCTATATCACCGGACAAAAGTAGAAAGAAAAACAGAAAAGTTGAAAGCAATCCATATACAAATACATAAAGATGGATATAAACAGGTCAACCCAGACAGAGCCATCACATCTGGGTAAGGTATAAAACAAGCCCCAAAGACACCATATCCAGAGGGGAGCAGTAGCGGTGGATTTTATTTTCTTAGAAAAGATGAGAAACAAAAAAAGAATGCCAAATCTCCTGAAAATCCACCAGACTCAAAAGTCTTCCTCATTGGCCTGCTAACCACCGTGGGGGAAAAATACAGGAGATTGCAGGAAAAGAAAGGAAAGTTGCTGTATAGCACCAAACAGCAGGGATGGATGAAAACGGACAATGGAAGACCTTGGTGCAGGCTATGGCAGCATCCTAAACATCCATCATGGTACAACACCATAGGTTTGCTAGATGGCCGTTGACTAATCAACCAGTTGAAAGAGAAATATCCGCAACCTAGCATCTCCGAGAGTCGGAGACTGGATGGGGCTTATACACCACTGAATCCCATCATCTACGAACAAATCACAGGCGAGATGCTTTGGAAAAAGGCTCTCGGGATACAAGACAGTGCAGGACCATCAGGGCTGGATGCAAATGGTTGGAGAACAATCCTGAGCAGCACAGTTTTCGGAGTTGCAGTGACCGACTTATGCAGGGCGCTGGCAGATCTTGCAAGAAAAATGGATGCTCAAGACTGTCAACACTTGGAGGCCTTCAATGCTTGCCGTCTAATACCATTGGACAAGTATCCAGGGTGCAGACCAAATGGGGTGGGTGAAGTGTAAAGAAGAATCATAGGAAAGTGCATAATGGAGGTGGTGAAAGATGATGTGCGGTTAGCGGCCGGAAATCTCTAAGTGTGTGCTGGTCATCAAGCAGGGGGAGAGGCAGCAATTCACGCAATAAGAGAAATATACGAGCAAGAGGAATGCGAAGCCGTGCTGTTAGTGGATGCATCAAATGCCTTTAACACTATCAACAGGAAAACCGCAATACAAAACATCAAGGTAAAATGCACCAGCTTAGCCACCTAAGTAGAGAATACCTATAAACAGCCTGCGAACCTCTTCAGAGTAAACAACCAGAACATACAACGTGGAACGGCACTGCAATCAATGGAAGGAACCACGTAAGGTGACCCCGTAGCAATGGCAATGTATGCATTAGGTCTCTTAGTATTGCAAACATTAACAAGATATGAGGCGACACAAATCAAGCAGGTGGCTTTTCCCAAAAAAGATTTCTTCTATATTCCAACTACTCCCTCTCGGGCATAGGCTGAGAGCCTGTACTGTACATTCAACCGTACATTGAACGGCGAAGCCCGTGAGGTCTCGTTCCAGTCTAGGGAGTGAGACATGTGAAGCATTTTGGGATACAACCAGCCCCCATTATCTTGCCTTCCCAATATGCACAGTTGCCCACCCACAGCTCGAAGCAGCCACATCTCTGAAGCTGCTTCGCTCCAGTGCTTCACTGTCTCACCACCTAGACTCGGACCCTTACTCTCGGAATGCCACCTATTGAGCAATGAACTCACTAGGCATCGTCCCCCTGTAGCATATTTTGAATATAGGAATATTCATACAATGCTATTTAATCAGGGAACAATGAGGGTGGTTTTGTTGGCGTTTCGGTGAGCTTTGTGGTAATTCGCTGATACTAGGTACAACACAATTCAATCCCAATAATATCTTCCCATTGATACATCGGGATTCGAACCCGGGACCATTGGATTACCAGTCCAGTAGCATGACCACTCTACCACACCTCACTGGAGCAGGAAAAGTCAACGATCTCAAGAGCTAGTGGGAGCAAGTATCAAGAGTAGGCCCCCAGATGCCAAATGCCAATAAGTCTATACTAATAGTAAAACCAGAACATTACGAAAATGCCGTAGAAGCTTTCAACGGTATCAAAATGGTCATAACAAAAGAATGACAGCGTCATTTTGGGGCGATGATTGGCACGTAAGAGTTCAAGAAGCAATACATGGAAGAGAAGGTCAGGGAGTGGGTAAAAGAAATTGAAAAACTGGCAAAAATTGCAAAGACGGTACCACATGATGCGTATTCGGCATTCAAACATGTGGTCAAACACCGCTGGACCTACTTGATGTGTACGTTCCAAACGTGAATCTATAACTTTAACCGCCAGAAGATGCCATCAGAGACAAACTCATCCCAGCTTGGGTAAAGTCCCACACCGCAAATTATACAGAGAGGGAGTTGCTTGCACTTCCTTCTAGGTTGGGAGGGCTTGGACTCATCAATCCTGTGAGGAGGGCGACAACGGAACACGAGAACTCAGTAAAGATAACAGGATCTCTCACTGAATGCATCGTAGCACAAGATTCTGACAGTGAAGTGACCAGGCGGACATTTACAACAACAGATAGACCATCACGTCAGAGAGGCACAACTCACAGAAAAATGACCCAGCACGTCTGATGCAACAACTTTCCTGGACAATAGTAAGAAAAATACAAATAGCACAAGGAACGGGTGCTTCAAATTGGCTTACAACACTATCAATCAAGGCAAAAGGCTTCAATCTCAACAAACAAGAAATTATTGATGCCATTGCACTGAGGTATGGTTGGCCGATCGATGCGTTTGTGGAGTCAACAACGATGCAGACCATTGCATGATATGTAAGAAGGGAGGGTTCATAAGCATCAGGCACGATGAAGTGAGAGCCGTAACGGCGAACATACTCAGTGAGGTGTGTCGTCATGTGGCGTGCGAACCATCAATCATTCCCTTAGACGGAGAGATCTTGCAGCACAGGACGGCCAACACATCAAATGAAGCACGGGTGGACGTTAGTGCAAGAGGTTTTTGGACAAGAGGACAGCGAGCGTTCTTCGACATAAGAATATTCGACCCAATGGCCCCTAGCTACAGCGAGCTGTCTCTGGAGATTGCACACAAGAGGAACGAACAAGAGAAGGTCAGGGCATATGGAGGAAAGTATCCTAAATATTGAACAAGGCAGCTTTACACCATTAGTCTTCATCACATCTGGAGGGATGGGACCCAGGGCCCAGTGCTTCTATTCAAGGCTAGCAGAGATCATCGCAGAGAAGAAGGAACAGTCCAGGAGCCAAGTTGTAGCCTGGATGAGATGCTTCTCGTTGCTCAGATCAGCACTACTATGTCTGCGGGGAACAAGACTGTCTGCACCACAACCAACGACGGTGGCAGACGTGGACTACGAGGCAACAGTAGCAAAAAGTCGCATTTATCTTGAAGGAGGGTCTTGTTTTTCATTTAAAGCTTGATGGAGGTTTAGGAAGGAAACTAAAAAATAATGAAAAACATATATAAATTATCAAATAAATACGCCCGTCCCCCCTTAAACCAAATTCAACATACTTTTTAGCTATTGTATTTCTGATTAATATCGATGTTCACGACTCCAACTTCCTTATAGCCTGAAACTCGCAAGTGTTCCATTACAACGTTTATGATAATACAGGCCTTAACCCCTTCTGTACCGAATATGTCTTTTAAATTTAATTCTAGCTATGTTTAGAGGATTTTAAGCAGTTTAAGAAGGAAAAGTGGTAGTAAAAAAAGATAAGTCATACAGTTCGAAGCCTGGTAATTGCTGGAGGCCCTTCATACACTAAATAAAATCGCCTAACAGTAGCCAGAATAAGATACATTTACGGTAGCGGTAATGAAAGGGTTAAGGGGGTAGTGCTCGCTTTCTCTGGACCCCCCTTCTCCCTCATGTTTAGCATATTAGTGTTGAGGTTTTAAAACGTTCGTTCCGTTAGTTTGACAAATTTGAGACCTTTCGCCACATTAGTTTGTCAATACTAAAACCTTTCGTGCCCTTTCGGTGTCGATTTTTGTTGGTACTCCAAGGGTTAAGAGGGATCTGTGGTAGTGAACGGGTTAAGGGGGTAGTACTCCAAGGGTTAAGAGGGATCTGTGGTAGTGAACGGGTTAAGAGGGTAGTACTCCAAGGGTTAAGAGGGATCTGTGGTAGTGAACGGGCTAAGGGGGTAGTACTCCAAGGGTTAAGAGGGATCTGTGGTAGTGAACGGGTTAAGGGGGTAGTACTCCAAGGGTTAAGAGGGATCTGTGGTAGTGAACGGGTTAAGGGGGTAGTACTCCAAGGGTTAAGAGGGATCTGTGGTAGTGAACGGGTTAAGGGGGTAGTACTCCAAGGGTTAAGAGGGATCTGTGGTAGTGAACGGGTTAAGGGGGTAGTACTCGCTGTTTATGGACCCCCTTCTCCCTCATGTTTAGCATATTAGTACAGTATTGAAATTTTACTCCATTTGTTTGGCGAATTTGAGACGTTTCGACCCATTTCTTTGTCAATATTGTGCCGTTTAGGTGTCGATTTTTTTCCTGGCGAGCGATTGCGAGCCTGTAATTTTGAAGGGAACCGGCCTTCGGACGGGACATTTTTCTACCGAAAAATGTACAAGTGTATCTTGACAGGGGCTCTAGGAGGTGTTTTTCAAATTTAATGGACGTCTAGCAAGAAAACTAAAAAATAAATAAATAAATGAAAATATAAACTAAAAAACAACCACTACCCACTTAAGTGAGATAGTTCAAAGTCTGATATTTGCTAGACACTCTTTTGAAACTGAATAAAATAGTCTAATAATAGCCAGAATGAAGTCAAAAAGACGTCACCGGTACAGAAGGGGTTAAACGGGGAGGGAGAGAGAGAAAGTTAGTTTGTTCCCTAGACCTCTATCGAATATATATATATATATCACTATATATATATATATAATATATATATAATATATATATATTATATATATATATATATATATATATATATTATATATATAATATATATATATATATATATATATATATATATATAATATATATATATATATATATATATATATATATATATATATATATATATATATATTAATATATATATATATATATATATATATATATATAATATATATATATATATATATATATATAATGATATATATTAGTCAATTTTAGTTCCTCTTGAAATACAGGCTAGGTATCGCTCGACAGGAAAAACAATCGACACATATATATATAGTGCGAAGTCTTAATGCTGGCAAAAGAAATGGGGCGATATGTTTTTATATCGCCAAACTAATTGGGGCGAACGTCTTAAAATATAAAATTAATGGGGCTAACCACGACAGAGAAGGGGGACTAGAAAACTCAAAATAAACTTCCCCTTAAAGGTACATTGAAACAAAACTGAACACTCGTTGTAAGTTAACTCTATCGCTATTACAATAATCAGTGTTCTTCAGAACTTTCTCCTTCCTTACGAAGATTGGGAAGCACCCGCCTTGAAAGACATTCCCACCTCTATTATGTCCAACTCTCTCACCTAAGAGAGAACCGATTTTCCTAGTCCTTCTTCTAATCAACACGTAAGCTTTAAAACTCTCTTCCTCAACCTGTCTTTGCCTTATCCTATGACTTAAACTACTTCAAACTGCATGTGTCCAGATATTTCAACCCTAACGGACCTTGAATTTGGCTATCTGCGACGCTTGTTGCAGGCAGCTTTGCCTATTGTCTCCTTCAGACACATAGGAAAAAATGGTGTGCAATCGGCCAAATAAGTGATGTCTCGGCACCAAGTCTATTTTGATCCATAATTGATATCAGCAATAGTTTAACTTGATTAATTCATTTCGAGTGAGATATACAAACATGTCCCTACACTTACCCACGCTATTCAACATCTGACAGCCATTATTACAACACAGAATGAGCCAAACGTAATAACAGCTGAGACACGACTTATTAACATTTACGTTACAAATATGTGTACCATTGTTATTACAATTATTTGTTTAGTCTAGTTAAAGTACACAATCTTGGTATCGGAGTCACAGTAGCCGAGTCTAAAAGTAGCTATAATCCAGTCCACTATCTGGTAAATGAGGTGTCCCGAGTTCGAATCCCGGGAGGACCAAATGCTTTCATTAGTTTAGTACAAAGGAGTACAAAGGAAATCAAGCAACAACAGATCTAGTGACCCTTCTAGGTTGCTTGTCCTCCAAAACACTGAGGATCAAGTGTCCAAACAGTGGTTTAGATTGGGTAAGGGAACATTGGAAAGGGAATTACTGCCCTGGAACTAATGTCCGTGGCAGGATTAGGAAGTTAGTAGGGGACAGATGGGTTAGTAACTGAGGGGGGGATAAAATAAAGTTATTCATTTACAAACGCAGTCAGTCGCGGGTTTGAAGCGAGATATTTGTCTAGGCGGAGTTTAAATGAATCAACGGTGATGCAGTCTATAACGTTTCGGGGAAGCCCATTCCACAAGTTGACAACTCGATTGAAGAAGAAATTCTTAGATTCGTGTGAGTTAAAAAATTTACCAATAATTTTGCAACCGTTTCCCCGCGTGTAATTAGATTGGTCGATAGTGAAGTACTTACTACAGTTCATATTGTCGATGCCTTTGATGATTTTGAACACTTGAATTAAGTCACCTCTTAATCTGCGCTGGGTTAAAGGAAATATATTTAATTCTCTAAGACGCTCATCGTATGGTTTGTTCTTTAGGCTAGGTATCATTTTGGTAACTCTACGTTGAACTCGTTCTAGCTTGTTTATATCTTTTTGGTAATAAGGGCACCAGGATTGAACGCAGTATTCCAGAAGAGGGCGGACTAAGGAATTGTAAAGGGTTAGGATAACTTCTTTGGATTTATGCTCAAATGACCTGCCTATAAAGCCAATTATTTTGTTTGCCTTCTTAACAACTTCTGAACATTGTTGACTCGGTTTTAGGTTACTCGATATTGTTACTCCGAGATCGGTTTCTCTGTTTACATTCTTAAGCTGAGTGCCATTCATCGAATAGTTTGCTTTCTCATTTAGGTATCCGATATGTAGTACTTTACATTTATCCGCATTGAAACTCATTTGCCAAATTTGGGCCCAACATGACAATTTATCTAGATTGTGTTGCATATCGTCAACTTGTTCTTTTGAGAGTACGCTATTTGCAATTTTTGTATCGTCAGCAAATTTTGAGATTGTACAGGTGAGACCCTCATCTATGTCGTTGATGTAAATTAGAAAGAGAATTGGTCCTAGTAGAGTACATTGGTGTATGTAATTGATGATTAACGTTAAGAACCGGGTGTTACTTTCAGTATAATTATGTCTCTCACTAGAACTGTATTATAATATGTATCTTAGAGCTCCTAGTTGTGTGTGTGTGGTTTGTTTTCTACTGTTTGTGTCTGTGTTCTTCTCCTGTGTGTGTGTGTGTGTGTGTTACTCTCCTGTGTATGTGTGTGTGTGTGTGTATGTTTTACTCTCCTGTGTATGTGTGTGTGTGTGTCTGTGTTCCTCTCCTATGTATGTGTGTGTCTGTGTTCCTCTTCTATGTATGTGTGTGTTTTACTCTCCTGTCTGTGTGTGTGTGTGTGTGTGAGTGTGTTACTCTCCTGTATGTCTGTGTTTGTGTGTGTTACTCTCCTGTCTGTGTGTGTGTGTTACTCTCCTGTCTGTCTGTGTGTGTGTGTGTTACTCTCCTGTCTGTGTGTGTGTGTGTTACTCTCCTGTCTGTCTGTGTGTGTGTGTGTGTTACTCTCCTGTCTGTCTGTGTGTGTGTGTGTTACTCTCCTGTCTGTGTGTGTGTGTGTGTGTTACTCTCCTGTCTGTCTGTGTGTGTGTGTTACTCTCCTGTCTGTGTGTGTGTGTGTTACTCTCCTGTCTGTCTGTGTGTGTGTGTGTTACTCTCCTGTCTGTGTGTGTGTGTGTGTTACTCTCCTGTCTGTGTGTGTGTGTGTTACTCTCCTGTCTGTATGTGTGTGTTACTCTCCTGTCTGTGTGTGTGTGTTACTCTCATGTCTGTGTGTGTGTGTGTTACTCTCCTGTCTGTGTGTGTGTGTGTGTTACTCTCCTGTCTGTGTGTGTGTTACTCTCCTGCCTGTCTGTGTGTGTGTGTTACTCTCCTGTCTGTGTGTGTGTGTGTTACTCTCCTGTCTGTGTGTGTGTGTGTGTGTGTGTGTGTTTCTCTCCTGTCTGTGTGTGTGTGTGTGTGTTACTCTCCTGTCTGTATGTGTGTGTGTGTGTAAAAGCGCCAGCATAGAAGCCAGGTCATAACTTGGATGAGATGCCGGCTCTCTTTCTCTCTTCTCAGGTCTGCACTCCTATGTCTCCGGGGTACAAGGTCCTCCCCGCTACAGAGGACAAGAGTGAGAGACTTGGACTTTGAAATGGTCGTGGCGGAGGGACGAATTGGGGAACAACTAGGTTGATTGTAGGGAGGTACTGGTACAATAAGATAAACTACAATGTAACTAGAATAAGATAGATTGTACACCACTTTGGAACTGTCACCTTAATAAAAAAAAAAAAAAAAAAATAGAAGGAATCATGCTTACATTACTGAAATGTTTGTGGACATGCAGTAATACAAGTAATGGTCACTCTTCTGTAAATCTAAAATGGCTTACTTAAGAATGGGAAAGGAGTGGGTCCTTCTATTTTTTGTTTTTTTGTCTTTTTTATTATAAAACAAAGTGTGTTACTCTCCTGTCTGTGTGTGTGTGTGTGTGTGTTCCTCTCCTGTCTGTGTGTTTGTGTGTGTTACTCTCCTGTCTGTGTGTGTGTGTTACTCTCCTGTCTGTGTGTGTGTGCGTGTGTTACTCTCCTGTCTGTGTGTGTGTGTGTGTTACTCTCCTGTCTGTGTGTGTGTTACTCTCCTGTCTGTCTGTGTGTGTGTGTTACTCTCCTGTCTGTGTGTGTGTGTGTGTGTGTTACTCTCCTGTCTGTGTGTGTGTGTGTGTGTGTTACTCTCCGGTCTGTGTGTGAGTGTGTGTTACTCTCCTGTCTGTCTGTGTGTGTGTGTGTTACTCTCCTGTCTGTGTGTGTGTGTGTGTGTGTGTTACTCTCCTGTCTGTGTGTGTGTGTGTTACTCTCCTGTCTGTGTGTGTGTGTTACTCTCCTGTCTGTGTGTGTGTGTGTGTTACTCTCCTGTCTGTGTGTGTGTGTTACTCTCCTGTCTGTCTGTGTGTGTGTGTTACTCTCCTGTCTGTGTGTGTGTGTGTGTTACTCTCCTGTCTGTGTGTGTGTGTGTGTTACTCTCCTGTCTCTGTGTATGTGTGTGTGTGTGTGTGTGTTACTCTCCTGTCTGTCTATGTGTGTGTGTGTGTGTGTGTGTGTGTGTTACTGTCTCTCCTTTGTGTGTGTGTGTGTGTGTATTACTGTCTCTCCTCTGTGTGTGTGTACTGTCTCTCCTCTCTGTTTGTGTGTGTGTCTGTGTTCCTCTCCTATGTATGTGTGTGTGTGTGTTACTCTCCTGTCTGTGTGTGTGTGTGTGTGTGTTCCTCTCCTATGTATGTGTGTGTGTTACTCTCTTGTCTGTGTGTGTGTGTGTCTTACTCTCCTGTCTGTGTGTGTGTGTGTGTTACTCTCCTGTCTGTGTGTGTGTGTGTGTTACTCTCCTGTCTGTGTGTGTGTGTGTGTGTTACTCTCCTGTCTGTGTGTGTGTGTGTGTTACTCTCCTGTCAGTCTGTGTGTGTGTGTGTGTTACTCTTCTGTCTGTCTGTGTGTGTGTCTGTTACTCTCCTGTCTGTGTGTGTGTGTGTTACTATCCTGTCTGTCTGTGTGTGTGTGTGTTACTCTCCTGTCTGGGTGTGTGTGTGTTACTCTCCTGTCTGTGTGTGTGTGTTACTCTCCTGTCTGTGTGTGTGTGTGTGTGTTACTCTCCTGTCTGTCTGTGTGTGTGTGTGTGTTACTCTCCTGTCTGTGTGTGTGTGTGTTACTATCCTGGCTGTCTGTGTGTGTGTGTTACTCTCCTGTCTGTGTGTGTGTGTGTGTTACTCTCCTGTCTGTGTGTGTGTGTGTGTGTGTGTTACTCTCCTGTCTGTCTGTGTGTGTGTGTGTTACTCTCCTGTCTGTGTGTGTGTGTGTTACTCTCCTGTCTGTCTGTGTGTGTGTGTGTTACTCTCCTGTCTGTGTGTGTGTGTGTGTTACTCTCCTGTCTGTGTGTGTGTGTGTGTGTTACTCTCATGTCTGTGTGTGTGTGTGCTACACTCCTGTCTGTGTGTGTGTGTTACTCTCCTGTCTGTGTGTGTGTGTGTGTTACTCTCCTGTCTGTCTGTGTGTGTGTGTGTTACTCTCCTGTCTGTATGTGTGTGTTACTCTCATGTCTGTGTGTGTGTGTGTGTGTGTGTGTGTGTTACTCTCCTGTCTGTCTGTGTGTGTGTGTGTGTGTGTGTGTGTGTGTGTGTTACTCTCCTGTCTGGCTGTGTGTGTGTGTGTTACTCTCCTATCTGTGTGTGTGTGTGTGTTACTCTCCTGTCAGTCTGTGTGTGTGTGTGTTACTCTCCTGTCTGTCTGTGTGTGTGTGTGTGTTACTCTCCTGTCTGTGTGTGTGTGTGTTACTTTCCTGGCTGTCTGTGTGTGTGTGTGTTACTCTCCTGTCTGTGTGTGTGTGTGTTACTCTCCTGTCTGTGTGTGTGTATTACTCTCCTGTCTGTGTGTGTGTTTTACTCTCCTGTCTGTGTGTGTGTGTTACTCTCTTGTCTGTGTGTGTGTGTGTTACTCTGCTGTCTGTGTGTGTGTGTGTGTTACTCTCCTGTCTGTGTGTGTGTGTGTGTGTGTGTTACTCTCCTGTCTGTCTGTGTGTGTGTTACTTTCCTGTATGTGTGTGTGTGTGTGTGTGTGTGTGGTACTCTCCTGTCTGTGTGTGTGTGTGTGGTATTCTTCTGTCTGTCTGTGTGTGTGTGTTACTCTCCTGTCTGTGTGTGTGTGTGTGTGTTACTCTCCTGTCTGTGTGTGTGTGTGTTACTCTCCTATCTGTTTGTGTGTGTCTTACTCTCCTGTCTGTGTGTGTGTGTGTGTGTTACTCTTCTGTCTGTGTGTGTGTGTGTTACTCTCCTGTCTGTGTGTGTGTGTGTGTTACTCTCCTGTCTGTCTGTGTGTGAGTGTGTGTTACTCTCCTGTCTGTGTGTGTGTGTGTGTGTTACTCTCCTGTCTGTGTGTGTGTGTGTGTGTGTGTGTGTGTGTTACTCTCCTGTCTGTCTGTGTGTGAGTGTGTGTGTGTGTGTGTGTGTGTGTGTGTGTGTGTGTGTGTGTGTTACTCTCCTGTCTGTATGTGTGTGTGTGTGTGTGTGTGCTACTCTCCTGTCTGTGTGTGTGTGTGTGCTACTCTCCTGTCTGTGTTTGTGTGTGTGTGTTACTCCTGTCTGTGTGTGTGTGTGTGCTACTCTCCTGTCTGTCTGTGTGTGTGTGTGTTACTCTCCTGTCTGTGTGTGTGTGTGTTACTCTCGTCTTTGTGTGTGTGTGTGTGTGTGTTACTCTCCAGTCTGTCTGTGTGTGTGTGTGTTACTCTCCTGTCTGTGTGTGTGTGTGTTACTCTCCTGTCTGTGTGTGTATGTGTGTGTGTGTGTGTTACTCTCCTGTCTGTCTCTGTGTGTGTCTGTTACTCTCCTGTCTGTGTGTGTGTGTGTGTTACTCTCCTGTCTGTGTGTGTGTGTGTGTGTGTGTGTTACTCTCCTATCTGTCTGTGTGTGTGTGTGATACTCTCCTGTCTGTGTGTGTGTGTGTGTGTTTCTCTCCTGTCTGTGTGTGTGTGTGTGTGTGGTACTCTCCTGTCTGTGTGTGTTACTCTCCTGTATGTCTGTGTGTGTTACTCTCCTGTCTGTGTGTATGTGTGTGTGTTACTCTCCTGTCTGTGTGTGTGTGTGTTACTCTCCTCTCTGTCTGAGTGTGTGTGTGTTACTCTCCTGTCTGTGTGTGTGTGTGAGTGTGCTACTTTCCTGTCTGTGTCTGAGTGTGTGTGTGTGTGTGTTACTCTCCTGTATGTGTGTGTGTGTGTTACTCTCCTGTTTGTGTGTGCGTGTGTGTTGCTCTCCTGTCTGTCTGTGTGTATGTTACTCTCCTGTCTGTGTGTGTGTGTGTGTTACTCTCCTGTCTGTGTGTGTGTGTGTTACTCTCCTGTCTGTATGTGTGTGTGTGTTACTCTCCCGTCTGTGTTGTGTGTGTTACTCTCCTGTCTGTGTGTGTGTGTTACTCTCCCGTCTGTCTGTGTGTGTGTTACTCTCCTGTCTGTGTGTGTGTGTTACTCTCCTGTCTGTGTGTGTGTGTGTTACTCTCCTGTCTGTGTGTGTGTGTGTGTTACTCTCCTGTCTGTCAGTGTGTGTGTGTGTGTTACTCTCCTGTCTGTGTGTGTGTGTGTTACTCTCCTGTCAGTGTGTGTGTGTGTGTTACTATCTTGCCTGTGTGTGTGTGTGTTACTCTCCTGTCTGTCTGTGTGTGCGTTACTCTCCTGTCTGTGTGTGTGTGTGTGTGTGTTACTCTCCTGTCTGTGTGTGTGTGTGTGTTACTCTCCTGTCTGTCTGTGTGTGTGTTACTCTCCTGTCTGTGTGTGTGTGTGTTACTCTCCTGTCTGTCTGTGTGTGTGTGTTACTCTCCTGTCTGTGTGTGTGTGTGTGTTACTCTCCTGTCTGTGTGTGTGCGTGTTACTCTCCTCTCTGTGTGTGTGTGTGTTACTCTCCTGTCTGTGTGTGTGTGTGTTACTCTCCTGTCTGTGTGCGTGTTGTGTACTGTCTGATGTGTGTGTGTGTTACTCCTGTCTGGGTGTGTGTGTGTTACTCTCCTGTTTGTGTGTGTGTGTGTAACTCTCCTGTCTGTGTGTGTGTGTGTGTGTTACTCTCCTGTCTGGGTGTGTGTGTGTGTAACTCTCCTGTTTGTGTGTGTGTATGTTACTCTCCTGTCTGTGTGTGTGTGTGTTACTCTCCTGTCTGTCTGTGCGTGTGTGTTACTCTCCTGTCTGTCTGTGCGTGTGTGTTACTCTCCTGTCTGTCTGTGTGTGTGTGTGTTACTCTCCTGTCTGTGTGTGTGTGATACTCTCCTGTCTGTGTTTGTGTGTGTGTGTTACTCTCCTGTCTGTGTGTGTGTGTGTATGTTACTCTCCTGTCTGTCTGTGTGTGTGTGTGTTACTCTCCTGCCTGTGTGTGTGTGTGTTACTCTCCTGTCTGTGTGTGTGTGTGTGTGTTACTCTCCTGTCTGTATGTGTGTGTGTTACTCTCCTGTCTGTGTGTGTGTGTGTGTTACTCTCCTGTCTGTGTGTGTGTGTGTTACTCTCCTGCCTGTGTGTGTGTGTGTTACTCTCCTGTCTGTGTGTGTGTGTGTGTTACTCTCCTGTTTGTCTGTGTGTGTGTTACTCTCCTGTCTGTGTGTGGGTGTGTGTGTGTGTTACTCTCGTGTCTGTGTGTGTGTGTTACTCTCATGTATGTGTGTGTGTGTGTTACTCTCCTGTCTGCCTGTGTGTGTGTGTTACTCTCCTGTCTGTCTGTGTGTGTGTGTGTGTGTGTGTTACTCTCCTGTCTGTGTGTGTTTGTGTTACTCTCTTGTCTTTCTGTATGTGTGTTACTCTCCTGTCTGTGTGTGTGTGTGTGTGTGTGTGTGTGTTACTCTCCTGTCTGTCTGTGTGTGTGTGTGTGTTACTCTCCTGTCTGTGTGTGTGTGTGTGTTACTCTCCTGTCTGTGTGTGTGTGTGTTACTCTCCTGTCTGTGTGTGTGTGTGTGTTACTCTCCTGTCTGTGTGTGTGTGTGTGTGTTACTCTCCTGTCTGTCTGTGTTTGTGTTACTCTCCTGTCTGTGTGTGTGTGTGTGTGTGTTACTCTCCTGTCTGTCTGTATGTGTGCTACTCTCCTGTCTGTGTGTGTGTGTGTGTGTGTTACTCTCCTGTCTGTCTGTGTGTGTGTTACTCTCCTGTCTGTGTGTGTGTGTGTGTTACTCTCCTGTCTGTGTGTGTGTGTGTTACTCTCCTGTCTGTGTGTGTGTGTGTTACTCCTGACTGTGTGTGTGTGTGTGGTACTCTCCTGTCTGTGTGTGTTACTCTCCTGTCTGTCTGTGTGTGTGTGTTACTCTCCTGTCTGTGTGTGTGTGTGTGTTACTCTCCTGTCTGTGTGTGTGTGTGTTTCTCTCCTGTATGTGTGTGTGTGTGTGTGTTACTCTCCTGGCTGTGTGTGTGTGTTACTCTCCTGTCTGTGTGTGTGTGTTACTCTCCTGTATGTGTGTGTGTGTGTTCCTCTCCTATGTTTGTGTGTGTGTTACTCTCCTGTCTGTGTGTGTGTGTGTTACTCTCCTGTCTGTCTGTGTGTGTGTGTTACTCTCCTGTCTGTGTGTGTGTGTGTCTGTGTTCCTCTCCTATGTGTGTGTGTGTTACTCTCCTGTCTGTGTGTGTGTGTGTGTGCTACTCTCCTGTCTGTGTGTGTGTGTGTTACTCTCCTGTCTGTGTGTGTGTGTGTGTGTGTATTCATCTACTGTGTGTGTGTGTGTGTGTGTGTGTGTATTTATCTAATGTGTGTTTGTATGTGTGTGTGTGTGTATTTATCTACTGTGTGTGTGTGTGTATTTATCTACTGTGTGTCTGTGCGTCTACTGTGTCTATCTTTTTGTCAAACATGCTGGTTCAAATGACGTCATGCGCACCAGACCAGATCCGAAGAGTTGATGGAGAAATATCGCAAGATGATCCGGCACTACAAAAACAAGTCAAGGAATATCATCATCTCAGGCATTCTCCCCAAGATCGACGCACCTGACAAATTCTACGACAAGGCCTTCAGCACAAATAGCCGACTAAAATATTTGTGTCTGAGGGAAGAAGTTGAATTCATCAACCTCTGGGACAACTTCTACAACCAGCCTACTCTGTTCCGCAAGGATGGCACTCATCTAAACCCTGTGGGTTCAGCACGCATGGGTCATCTCCTACACGAAGCAGTCCGCAGCCATGGATCAAAAAACGCCATCCGTGAAGAAGCAGCAGTGACATAAATCATTCAACGCCAAGCAAAAAACAGAGGCAACCGAGGACCACCAGCGATAAGGACCGAAGACAGCGAGGACCGAGGACAGCCATGAACATAAATGTAGACCCGACAAGAACCAAAAATATTATTAAAGAGCATTCCGTGAGTTCTAAAATAACAAATTTAAAGGTTTTCTATGCAAACGCTCGTAGCATACGCAATAAATTTTCAGATTTAGAGGAGCTAGTGTTTACAGAAAATTATGATGTGATTGGCATAACAGAATCTTGGCTCAATACAGAAGATAGAGACTTTTTAGCAGAGTATTCACTTCCCGGTTATGTAATGTTTGAGAAAAGCCGATTAAATCGAAATGGAGGTGGCGTTTTACTTTATATCAAAGAAAGTCTTAACCCTACCCTCTTGTCAAAACCTCAAATTGTGAACGTCAACACATCTTTTGTGCTAATAAAGAATAATAAAGGTACAAAAATAATACTTGCGTTAATATACAGACCTCCAGCTCAATCAGTGCAAACTGACCGAGAAATTTACGAACAAATTGCAGATGTAACTAACTCACAAGATACCGTAATTTTTTGGCGACTTTAATTTACCTGTGACCAAGTGGGGCGATACTCTTACTTCACACTCCGGACATGACTTGTATACGAACTTGCAAGAGAGTTCGCTTTATCAATTTGTTCGAACGCCGACCCGTGGTAATAACGTTCTTGACATTGTACTTGCAACAAAAGAAGAATTAATAGAGAATTTGAATGTTGGTGATGAATTCAGTAACAGCGACCATCGTACGATAACTTTCACTTTAAACTTTACTAGTAACGAACCAAATAGTAGCATCGAAAAAGTCCCTAATTTCAAGAAAGCAAACTTCCATAAACTTAGAGCTATGTTTAAAGAAGCTGACTGGAGCTTTTTAATTAACAATAACGACATAAATACATCCTGGAAGTTATTCGAAACCACTTACCTAAAAGCAGTGCAAGGCTGCATACCATCTAAAATACGGCGTCCAGGCCATAATAATAAGCCCAAATGGTGGAATAAAGATATTTCAAAGTGCCTGCTTGCTAAAAAATAGGCTAATGATAGATTAAAATCCTCACAAAATGACGAAGAACGGGTGAAATTTGTAGAGCTACGACGCAAAGCCAAAAAGTTAATTAAGCAAAGTAAAAAGACCTTAGAGTTACATGTTGCGAATCAAAGTAAAACAAACCCGAAAGAATTCTATAGTTATATCAGAAAGAAAAAAGTAGTTACTTCAACTGTTGGACCGTTAGTCGATGAAAATGGAGAATACACCAAAGACGAAGTACAAATGAGTAATGCCCTCAATACCTTCTTTGCATCAGTTTTTACAACAGAAGACCTCAGTAATATCCCTACACCATCGCCGATTCATATTGATAATTCAGATGTTCTAAGCAATATCACCGTTACAGAGAGAGAAGTATTGAATTGTTTAGATAAACTCAAGGTAAATAAAACTCCTGGACCTGATACAATCTCGCCTAGAGTTCTAAAGGAAGCTAAGGATGAGCTCTCCAAACCACTGACATTACTATTCAATAAATCTTTGCAGTCCGGAACTATGCCTGATCAGTGGAAGCTAGCCAACGTAACACCGATATTCAAAAAAGGCAGCAAATTCCTACCCAGTAACTATCGTCCAATTAGCTTAACCTCAGTTGTATGTCAAATGCTAGAAACAGTCATACGAGACAGACTCGTAAATCACTTAGAGGAAAATAACATACTTAAAGATACTCAACACGGCTTTCGTAAAAAACGTTCCTGTTTAACAAACCTCTTAGACTTCTTCCACGATATCCTCAACCTCTACGATGAGAGTAAAGCTGTAGATATTATATACCTTGATTTTCAAAAGGCCTTAGACAAAGTTCCCCACAAACGTTTACTGCTAAAACTAAAAGCGCATGGAATACAAGACGGTGTGTTGAAAGGGATAGAAAATTGGCTCAGCGACAGAAAGCAAAGAGTAGTCATAAACGGTAAGGCATCTAAATGGACCAAATGACCTGGTGAACAATCCTACGTCTTTTCTATCCTAAATGACCTAGAGCAGTTAGTTCAGCAACCCACCCGTATCCCGGATCGCATCGGAGATCGGCCCAACATTCTTGACCTGTTTCTAACTTCTAACCCTTCTTCTTATACTATCGATCTTTTCTCTCCTTTGGGCTCCTCCGACCATAAACTTATCTCTGTCACCTGTCCTATCTCTCCAGTACAGCCACCCGATCCTCCTAGCCGGCGGCGCTTGTGGCACTTTGGCGCTGCCGACTGGGAGGCTCTTCGGCAGTACTTCTTTGATTTCCCATGGAATTATTTCTGCTTCCATGGCCGAGGACCCTCGGAGAGTGCTGAACGCATTACCGAGGTAATCCTATTGGGCATGGAAGCATACATTCCATTATCTTTCTCTCAGTCTAATGCTAAAAAATCTTGGTTTACTCACGCCTGTTCTACTGCTGTCCGCAATAAGGAGGAAGCATTCAAACGGTACCGATGCCTTAAAACTCAAGACTCTCATTCTTCATATGTTTCTGCCCGGAATCAAGCCGAATCTGTTCTTCGACTTGCCAAACACTCTTTCATCAATAATAAATGCACTGAACTATCCAACTCTAGCTCTTCCCAAGCTTTCTGGCATCTAGCCAAAAACCTCTCCAACAATTTATCTTCCTCGTCTTTCCCTCACCTTTCCCACTCTGATGGCACAACCATCACTTCTTCCTCTGACAAAGCTAAACTCTTCGCTCAAACTTTTGCTAGAAACTCCACCTTGGATGATTCCGGTGCTATTCCTCCCTCTCCGCCCTTCTCTCTCTTACTTATGCCTAATATCCTAATCTCTTCTAAAGATGTACTTTCTACCCTCTCTGGGCTTATCACTAATAAGGCGTACGGTCCGGACGGTGTTCCTCCTATTGTTCTCAAAAACTGTGCTTCCGTGCTGACTCCCTGCCTAGGCAAACTCTTTCGTCTCTGTCTATCCTCTAACGTCTTCCCTTCATGCTGGAAGTTTGCTCACATTCAACCTGTCCCAAAGAAGGGTGACCGCTCTCAACCCTCCAACTATCGTCCAATTGCTCTTATCTCTTGTCTTTCTAAAGTTTTTGAAACTATTCTTGCTTCCAAATTTCTTAAGCATTTCTCTTCTCATAATCTGCTCTCAGATCGCCAGTATGGCTTCCTTAAGGGTCGCTCTACTGGTGATCTTCTTTCATATCTTACTAACTCTTGGTCATCCTCCTTTCGGGACTTCGGTGAGACTTTTTCTATTGCACTAGACATATCGAAAGCCTTCGATAGAGTCTGGCACAAATCTTTAATTTCTAAACTACCCTCCTTCGGTTTCTATCCCTCCATCTGTGCCTTTGTCTCTAATTTCCTTTCCGGCCGTTCCATAGCTGCGGTTGTGGACGGCCATTGTTCACTTCCTCACCCTATAAACTCCGGTGTTCCTCAGGGCTCTGTCCTATCTCCTATTCCCTTTCTAATTTTTATAAATGATCTCCTTAACTGTACCTTAATTCCCATCCATTCATACGCAGACGACTCAACCTTACACTACTCCATTACTTTTTCAGAACGCCCAAGCCAGCAATCCCTCAACGACAAACGTAATGAAGCCATAGAACTCTTAAATTCTGATCTAAATACTATTTCCAATTGGGGCAGAGAAAACCTTGTTAACTTTAATGCTTCCAAAACCCAATTTCTCCATGTATCTACCCGTCAGGATCTCCCAGCGGACTATC
Organism: Paralithodes platypus; assembly: GCA_032716605.1. Lineage (NCBI taxonomy): Eukaryota > Metazoa > Arthropoda > Malacostraca > Decapoda > Lithodidae > Paralithodes > Paralithodes platypus. The sequence continues at coordinate 12,604,589 of CM064500.1, forward strand.
CCTTATTCTTCAACAATACAAAAATTGACCCTTCATCTTCTCTCAATATTCTTGGTGTCTCTTTTTCTTCTGCTCTCATTTGGAAGGACCATATTACCAGTCTTGCTAAGGCAGCCTCCCAGAAGCTGGGTGTGCTCAACCGCTTTAGGGGGTTCTTTTCCCCTGCACAGCTTCTTGCTCTGTACAGGGGCATAGTGCGCCCTTGTATTGAGTATTGTTCACATGTGTGGGGAGGTTCCTCTCACACCGCTCTCCTAGACAAAGTTGAAAGGAAGGCCTTTCGTATCATTAACTTCCGTCCACTCACCAACTCTCTGCAATCTCTCTCTCTCCGCCGCAATGTTGCATCTCTCTCGCTATTCTATCGCTACTATAATAATCAGTGTTCCTCAGAGTTATCCCAGTGCATACCACCTCCTTTACGTAGGGCACGTGGTACCCGTCTTGCAACTCAATCCCACCCCTAGTCTGTGCAACTCTCCAACCCAAGAGTGAAACATTACTCTCAAACTTTCTTCTACTCAACATCTGAGCTCTGGAACTCTCTCCCAGAATCGGTCTTTCCCTCTTCCTATGACTTAAATTGCTTCAAACTCTGTGTGTCCAGGCATTTTGGCTTGAACGTCCCTTGATTTTGGCCCTGTCACTCTTTCAACTATGGGGGAGGCACTCGCTATAGGCAGTTATGCTTTTTGCCTCCGGGGTACCCCAGGGATCAGTACTAGGTCCAATTCTCTTTCTAATTTACATCAACGACATAGATGAGGGTCTCACCTGTACAATATCAAAATTTGCTGACGATACAAAAATTGCAAATAGTGTACTCTCAAAAGAACAAGTTGACGATATGCAACACAATCTAGATAAATTGTCATGTTGGGCCCAAATTTGGCAAATGAGTTTCAATGCGGATAAATGTAAAGTACTACATATCGGATACCTAAATGAGAAAGCAAACTATTCGATGAATGGCACTCAGCTTAAGAATGTAAACAGAGAAACCGATCTGGGAGTAACAATATCGAGTAACCTAAAACCGAGTCAACAATGTTCAGAAGTTGTTAAGAAGGCAAACAAAATAATTGGCTTTATAGGCAGGTCATCTGAGCATAAATCCAAAGAAGTTATCCTAACCCTTTACAATTCCTTAAGCGGCAGTCACACTATGAAGACTAAAGGGAATTACCGCGGCGACTTAGAGGTCTTAAGGAGGTCTTCATCTAAGTCACCGCGCGTCGGGGGTGGTCCCCGCGCATCCCCACGGTACAGTACGGTACGATGGGTGGCCAGGATGGTCGTGGCTGGTTTCGATTTGCTATGAACATGCAAGAAGCATGGAAAATTGGTCGCCGAGCTAGCCGTGGTCGTGAGGCAAGCGCCGTCATGCGCCCACCGGTATGCGCGTGAGGGGGACCGGTAGCCGACCGGTCAGCGCCGTGTGGCGCCATGCGTCGCCTGGGTACAAGGGACATGGTGTTTGAAGTGACGGCAGGTGATGGTGGAATGCTGTTTTTTTTTTTTTTTTTTTTTTTTTTTTTTTTTTTTTTTTTTTTAATAAGGTAGGGGGTGAAAGAAGATATCCCAGATTGGGAAGGAAGGGAAAGTAGGAAAGATGAAAGACATTAGAAGAGAAAAGTTAGTGGGCCGGCCACCTTGCTGTTTTTATTTATTAAAGTTAGTTTTTTTATGGCAAGTTATATAGGTGCTGAGGGCTAGGAATTGATTACAATATGATTTATAAGTGATTGATAGTAGTTGCTTAAATATTATTCGTTATTTGTAGATTTATCTACAATGTTATATTGAGGAGGAGGGAGGTTGTTTATTTTGCAGTATTTCTTAAAGTCATATTTATCCTTCAACTCTCTCCAACACCAGTTATCCTTCAACTCTCTCCAACACCAGTTATCCTTCAACTCTCTCCAACACCAGTTATCCTTCAACTCTCTCCAACACCAGTTATCCTTCAACTCTCTCCAACACCAGTTATCCTTCAACTCTCTCCAACACCAGTTATCCTTCAACTCTCTCCAACGCCAGTTATCCTTCAACTCTCTCCAACAGTTATCCTTCAACTCTCTCCAACACCAGTTATCCTTCAACTCTCTCCAACACCAGTTATCCTTCAACTCTCTCCAACGCCAGTTATCCTTCAACTCTCTCCAACACCAGTTATCCTTCAACTCTCTCCAACGCCAGTTATCCTTCAACTCTCTCCAACGCCAGTTATCCTTCAACTCTCTCCAACACCAGTTATCCTTCAACTCTCTCCAACACCAGTTATCCTTCAACTCTCTCCAACACCAGTTATCCTTCAACTCTCTCCAACGCCAGTTATCCTTCAACTCTCTCCAACGCCAGTTATCCTTCAACTCTCTCCAACACCAGTTATCCTTCAACTCTCTCCAACACCAGTTATCCTTCAACTCTCTCCAGCACGAGTTATCCTTCAACTCTCTCCAACGCCAGTTATCCTTCAACTCTCTCCAACACCAGTTATCCTTCAACTCTCTCCAACACCAGTTATCCTTCAACTCTCTCCAACGCCAGTTATCCTTCAACTCTCTCCAACGCCAGTTATCCTTCAACTCTCTCCAACGCCAGTTATCCTTCAACTCTCTCCAACGCCAGTTATCCTTCAACTCTCTCCAACGCCAGTTATCCTTCAACTCTCTCCAACGCCAGTTATCCTTCAACTCTCTCCAACACCAGTTATCCTTCAACTCTCTCCAACGCCAGTTATCCTTCAACTCTCTCCAACGCCAGTTATCCTTCAACTCTCTCCAACACCAGTTATCCTTCAACTCTCTCCAACGCCAGTTATCCTTCAACTCTCTCCAACGCCAGTTATCCTTCAACTCTCTCCAACGCCAGTTATCCTTCAACTCTCTCCAACGCCAGTTATCCTTCAACTCTCTCCAACACCAGTTATCCTTCAACTCTCTCCAACGCCAGTTATCCTTCAACTCTCTCCAACGCCAGTTATCCTTCAACTCTCTCCAACACCAGTTATCCTTCAACTCTCTCCAACGCCAGTTATCCTTCAACTCTCTCCAACGCCAGTTATCATGTTCTTGCTTTTCTCTGTCTATCTCATAGAGGCCTATGCAGAAAAATCCGGTATGTGTTTCTCTTCTGTGTGTGTGTGTGTGTGTGTTAATCTACTGTGTGTGTGTGTGTGTGTGTGTGTTTCTCCACTGTGTGTGTGTGTGTGTGTTTGTGTGTTTCTCTACTGTGTGTGTGTGTGTGTGGGTGTGTTTCTCTACTGTGTGTGTGTGGGTTTTTTTCCTGTGTGTGTATGTGTTTCTCTCCTGTGTGTGTGTGTGTTTCTCTACTGTGTGTGTGTTTCTCTACTGTGTGTGTGTGTGTTTCTCTACTGTGTGTGTGTGTGTTTGTTTGCGTGTTTCTCTACTGTGTGTGTGTGTGTGTTTCTCTACTGTGTGTGTGTTTCTCTACTGTGTGTGTGTGTGTGTTTCTCTACTGTGTGTGTGTTTCTCTACTGTGTGTGTGTTTCTCTACTGTGTGTGTGTGTTTCTCTACTGTGTGTGTGTGTGTTTGTGTTTCTCTACTGTGTGTGTGTGTTTCTCTACTGTGTATGTGTGTGTGTGTGTTTCTCTCCTGTGTGTGTGTGTTTCTCTACTGTGTGTGTGTGTTTCTCTACTGTGTGTGTGTGTTTCTCTACTGTGTGTGTGTGTGTTTCTCTACTGTGTGTGTGTGTGTGTGTGTGTTTCTCTACTGTGTGTGTGTGTGTTTCTCTACTGTGTGTGTGTGTGTTTCTCTACTGTGTGTGTGTGTGTTTCTCTACTGTGTGTGTGTGTGTGTGTGTTTCTCTACTGTGTGTGTGTGTGTTTCTCTACTGTGTGTGTGTGTGTTTCTCTACTGTGTGTGTGTGTGTGTTTCTCTACTGTGTGTGTGTGTTTCTCTACTGTGTATGTGTGTGTTTCTCTACTGTGTATGTGTGTGTTCCACTCCTATATAAGAGAGAGATAGAGAGAGAGTGAGAGAGAGGCACCTGTACCTCTCTCTCTCTTCGTGTTCCGACCCCTCCCCCCCTCTCTCTCTCTCTCTTTCTCTCTTAACGCTATTTCAGCCGAGTGAGGTTTGTCTGTACCCTCCCTGTTTTGATACACTAGGTTGGAGTTTGGAGATATTAAGACATTTCACCCTATTAGTTTGGCGATAGTAAGATGCTTCATCCCCTTCAGGTGTTGATTTATTTTTGGGCGAGCGATAGCGAGCCTGGAACGTAATAGGAATTGGCCTTCGGCTGACATTTTTTTATCGAAAAATTTACAAATTTAGTTTGAAGAGTAATGTTGGTGGGCATATACAGTATATATTTGTTTTGTTTTAGTTCGAAGGAAGTCTGGGAAGGCGTTTTTGTCAGCCTAGGGGACAAACTAAAATACATTGCTCGAAAATGGATAATAGCAAGCAAAATCCTCAATAATAATTAAACCAACAATCATAATAGCCCCCAACACGTCGGCCCAGAGAGTGTTAAAGTGTGTGTGTGTTATTTTTGTTTTAATTTACCAAACTCCACCTTCTCTCTCTCTCTCTCTCTCTCCTGTGCTATCCATTGCTTCCACTGTTCTTTATTTGGGGTTTTACTATCCCTACTAGAATGAAGTCCTGACCACCTCGCTGGGATCGTAAGGTCTGTGTTTCCATGTAAGTCCCTGTATATATCTCTCTCTCTCTCTCTCTTTGCTTCTTTTTCTCTTTCTTTTTTTTTCTCTCTCTCTCTCTCTCTGTATATTTTTCTTTTTCTCTTCTCTCTCTCTTTGTATCTTTTTATCTATCTCTCTCTCTCTCTGTATATGTTTCTCAGCTTTCTCTGCTCACTCTCTCTCTCTCTCTCTCTTTGTATATTTTTATCTTTCTCTTCCCTCTCTCTTTGTATCTTTTCTCTTTTCTCTCTCTCTCTTTGTATATTTTTTTCTCTATTTGCTTCTTATTCTCCATCTTTTTCTTTGTTTCTTATATCCATGTGTTCTTTCTTTTTGTCTTCTACTCCAGCTTCTCTCTTTCTCTCGCTATCTCTATTTTATCTCTCCCCCCCCTCTCTCTCTTTCGCAGTCTCTCTCTCTCTCTCTATTTATACCTTTCCCCATCTCTCGTTTTACCCCCCCCTCTCTCTCCTCCCCCCCTCCTCTTCTCCCTCTATTTATTCCCCTCTCTTACTCTCCAACCTCTGTCTCCTTGTCTATCTATTTCCCTTCTCCGCTCTCTCTCTCTCCCCGTGTTCCAACCCCCCTTCTCCCCTCCCCCCCCCCTCTCTCTCTCACACACACAATCTATCTACTGTATCTATCTGTTCCCCTCTTTTTCTCTCGACCTCTCCCCACCCACCGACCCTCACTGCGCAAGCCCCGTCAAGCCCTCAACCAATGAATGGTCTCCCCCGCCCTAACCCATATGACAAAGCCCGCGTGATTGGCTTTCCCGCGCAAACTCGGCCTCCCATTGGCGGGCTTTCCACCTGGCGCGCGCAAGTTTCCCGCCATAACCGAGCTCCCCGCCTCTCGCCCTCGTTCAAATCGATACTCTGGGGCTGGTGAATCTGGCCTGTGTCGGTCTTATAAAACAGTATCTAGGAGCATATAACCTTATTAGTCAGTTTTCGTTTGGTTATCGCTTGTCAGGCCAACGAGAGGAAGAGAAGAAGGAAGGTTTCGGGGGTTGGAACTTGGCGGGAAAAACGGGATTATCACTTGATTGCTCCCGGTTACTCTCAAGTGTCCAGAACGCCTCGTGGGGTGTTCGAACCTTGGTAGTGTTGCTTTTACTGCCTTGCCTTAGCTAGCTTACCCTTGCTGCCGGGAACCTACTCGGCTCCATAACCGTTTCACGGACAGTTAAGTCCTGACCGGCTAGCGTGACTGAGGTGCGTAGCCCTAATTGTGTTTTCTCAAGACAGAATCCAGAATTGTGTACACCACCACCACCGCCGCCGCCGCCGCCATCCCCCAACATCCTGGGATTCGAACGCGTTACCACCCTGTTACAGTTACGCTGGTGCCCCTTGAGTGATCGCTACAGAGGAAGGGTCGGCCGGTGTGTTTAGTCGCTCGGGTTGTTTGGTCGCTCGGTGTGTTTGGTCGCTCGGTGTGTTTAGTCGCTCGGGTTGTTTATACACCAGATTAAAAGACATTGTATGAACGTTACTACAGGATAAAAACGGACTAATTTAATATCCTTTTATACATCAGACTGAAAGACATTGTATAAACTTTATTATAGGATAATACTGACTAAGTTAAGATCCTTTTATACATGAAATTAACTAGTCGCTAAGAAGGCTAATTAGCACGATCATAAGTAAAGTAGCCATCTTCGCCGCTCGCTAAGTCGCCTTAATTAATGTATCGCCGTAAGTAAGACCTCGGAAGCCTACTGGTTGTGTTCCAAAAATAACCCAAGCCCTTCAAAATTCCCCTGATTGACTCCCAACGAACAGACACTTGAAGAGGCGCCACGGACGACTTCGGGGAATCTACGGACGTGAAACGTAGGATTTGAAATATATACGTAATTCTCGAAGGGTAGAGATTATTTATAAAAACCTTGTGTATACCTTAAGCGACGGTAGAACCAGCGATGTAACCTATAAAAATACCCTAAGCGACCGTAAACCAGGGATATATCCTTTAAAAATACCCTAATCTACGGTAAAGCTAGCGATATACCATTTTTAAACACTCTAAGCGACCGTAAAACCACGGTTATACCTAATTATTATACCCTAAGTTACGGCAGAGCCACGGACATACCCTTTTATAATACCGTAAACCAAAGGATATACCCAATTAAAATACCCTAAGATACGGTAAGGCCACAGATATACCCTATTAAAATACCGTAAAACCAAGGATATACCCAATTAAAAACCATAAGTTACGGTATAGCCACGGATATACCATTTTAAAATACCCTAAGATACGGTAAACTAAGCAATATACCCTTTTAAATACCCGTAATTAATCCCTAACTCGCCGCCTCGATAAAAAGTGACATTTACAACGCCCAAGAAAATAGAAGAACACAGAAGGACTTTACTACGACAAGTGTGGCGCGCTTAACGAGGATTGGAACCCGCGTTATTTGAACTTCCTCAAAACAAAACAAACACGAGAAAATTCCCCCGCACATCTCAAAATAGAACCGCAAAACAATAGACTAAACGCAAAAACCTGAAAAAGAAAACCGCACACGAACCCTAATACGCCCTAAAACATATTACCCAGGGTAAAAGAAAACCGCATTGATTTGCTATATATTTACCCAAGCGCATATCCCCAACGAAAATACACTGAAATACGCTTATCAATTCTCCTAGCGCCTCCACCCGCCTGGAAACCACACACAATAGTCCTGAAACCCTACGCGCACATCCTTGGAAACAGTCATAAAATCTCCTACGCTTATCCATTGAAAGAATAGTAATACAAACAAATATATCCTCAAACCAAACCCCAAGCTCATTATCTCCCCTTAAATAAACTTATAAACCCCTGAAACCCCAGACGCCTGCCGTAGGAAATATATCTCTGAGTGTGGCAGAGTCGGCGAGGCTTCCGAGACTAATTATCACATTTTCCCGCTAAGTTACGGATACCCCAACAACCCCAAGACCTAACCTGACCCCCAGTGCACCACTAGGGACCCCCAGCACGCCCATCAATCCCCTACACACGCCCGTACGCCCCCAGACACGACCGTGGAAGGGGGCCGTTTGAGCACCGGGCCAGGGGGGACCTTGCACCCGTGGTCGCAGAACATAGCCAAGATTTCCCTCCCGGCGGGTTCCACCTGGCCCCTGGGACTGACCCGGGGCCCCGTGGACGTGGGCGTGGGTGTGGGCGTAGGGGTCGGGGCGGGGCTACACCTTCAGCGGCATGAGGTGAAGGAAGAGATCGGTAGTCTGATGGATGACCGGGGTATTGACAAGAGGAAGGTGGATGACTTTTCTACCTTGTATAGCTTGGATCACGGTCCTTCAGCCACCCCTACAGCCTCATCTCATGGCCCTACTACACCACCTCGTTCACTGCCAGACCAAACAGGTGAGTCACATCACATAACATAACCTAATCTAGTTTATTAATTTCACTCCCAACACCAAATACCTTCCAATGAAATTAATGAAAACATGTGATCCTTCCGGGATTCGTACCTGGGCTACCACATACAGATCTTAAACACTCTAACCATTACACCATCAAGACAGTTAAGGATTAACATATAATACTTAACATAACATGTATGTAACACATAACATAACATCTATATAACACATAACAAAACATCACACTAGCCTTATGAGGGCCCTGGCCCAGTGGGCTAGTATAAAATAAACACGTCAACAACAACATAACATAATATCTATGTAACACATAATGTAACATATATATAACACATAGCATAATATAACGTATATATAACACATAGCATAACACATATATAACGCATAACATAACGTCTATATAGCACATAACATAACATACAGTATATATAACACATAACATAATAGATATATAACACATAAAATAACATTTATATAACACATAACATAACGTATATATAACACATAACATAACATCTATATAACACATAACATAACACATGACATAACGTCTATATAACACATAACATAATATATGTATAACACATAAAATAACATTTATGTAACACATAACATAACGTATATATAACACATAACATAACATTTATATAACACATAACATAACGTATATATATAACACATAACATAGCATCTATATAACACAACGTAACGCGTATATGTAGCACATAACATAACATCTATATAACATAACATAACATATATATAACACATAACATAACAACACATAACATAACGTCTATATAACACATAACATAATAGATGTATACCACATAAAATAACATCTATGTAACACATAGCATAACGTATATATAACACATAACATAACATCTATATAACACATAACATAACGTATATATAACACATAACATAACATCTATATAACACAACATAATGCGTATATGTAGCACATAACATAACATCTATATAACATAACATAACATATATATAACACATAACATAACAACACATAACATAATAGATGTATACCACATAAAATAACATCTATGTAACACATAACATAACGTATATATAACACATAACATAACATCTATATAACACATAACATAACGTATATATAACACATAACATAACATCTATATAACACAACATAACGCGTATATGTAGCACATAACATAACATCTATATAACACATAACATAACGTATATATAACACATAACATAACATCTATATAACACATAACATAACGTATATATAACACATAACATAACATCTATATAACACAACATAATGCGTATATGTAGCACATAACATAACATCTATATAACACATAACATAACACATAACATAACGTCTATATAACACATAACATAACATCTATACACCACATATTCTAGCCCCATAAAGGTACATTGGTGGTATTTAAACCGTCTATAGTCTGTTCATTCTAGGTAGGGCAGAAATTGTAACCTCTAACCTCTGTAACTCAAAAAGGACTATGGCAATCGAGCTAATATTGCTACCAAATGGGAAGACTTGGCTAGGGAATAGGTGTGGACATTGACAGCTCATTTGCTCTAGCCCTTTTTGAGTTACAGAGGTGAGAGGTTAGGATTTTTGCCCAACCTACAATGAACGGACTATAGTGCCGATAAACCCAATGATCTTATACTGTATACCATACCTTTAACGGACTATAGTGCCGATAAACCCAATGATCTTATACTGTATACCATACCATTAACGGACTATAGTGCCGATAAACCCAATGATCTTATACTGTATACCATACCTTTAACGGACTATAGTGCCGATAAACCCAATAATCTTATACTGTATACCATACCTTTAACGGACTATAGTGCCGATAAACCCAATGATCTTATACTGTATACCATACCTTTAACGGACTATAGTGCCGATAAACCCAATGATCTTATACTGTATACCATACCTTTAACGGACTATAGTGCCGATAAACCCAATGATCTTATACTGTATACCATACCTTTAACGGACTATAGTGCCGATAAACCCAATGATCTTATACTGTATACCATACCTTTAACCCCTTCTGTACCGGCGACGTCTTTTTCATTATATTCTGGCAACAAGTAGACGCTTTTATTCAGTTTAGGGTAGGTAGTAGGGGTAGGCAGCCCCGCCCAGGGAAGTACTACCGCCAAGGTTTCGGGAGACTCAGGGAATAGCCTGAATTCCATTTTCTCTCCCAGGCCTTGGTAGCTGGATACATATCTTTCTGCCTCACACATCAGGGGTATCAGGAAAACCCTCTTTATATAACATACACATCCAACTTCACGACATTGCCCTACATTGCTATCCTCTATCCATAAAACACTACTCTTCCCACTACATATCATACATGTAACACCATACACCTTACCCAATAAACATGGCAGTACAATTGTTAAGAGCAAACCTGGTGGTCCCTCGGATATCCACCCCCGACAGGGTTGGGTCATTGACACAGGGCCCTCCCGGTCGTCATCATGCGACTGTGTCAAGAGCATTGCAACGTCCCAAAGCTGCTCGTCGGTGCAGCTTTTTCTTTAGTAATATAAGGGGACTTCACTCTAACATCAATTCTGTACACCAATTTCTTCAAGCAGAATCCCCTACTCTCCTTTTTTTGACAGAGACTCAAGTAACATCCACATCTGACACGTCTAGATTTAATTTTCCAGGTTATCAACTGCTCCAAAATTTCAGACCTAAAGGAGGTGTATGTTGCTTCGCAAAATCTGAAATTGCCCTGGAGGAGGTTACTAGTTTCAATTGTCCCTATTTTGATTATTCTATATACAAATTAATTTCTGCTGGTAAATTTAAATACATATGTTGCATCTACCGTTCCCCAAATACTCCTCCAGAGCAAAGTCTTTTTGATTCTCTGTCCTCACAACTCAGTGTCCTCAACTTAAATGCTTCTTCTGAAATCACTGTGTTGGGTGATTTTAATGTCCATAATGTTGAATGGCTCACTCATTCAGCCAGGACTGATGATGCTGGTCTTGAATGTGAGCTATTTGCAGACTCATTTAATCTCACTCAACTAGTCAACCAACCCACCCGTGTACCAGATAATCCTAATCATAATTCCCACCTACTGGACTTATTTTTAACAACCAATTCAGAAAATTATGATGTTACAGTGAGGTCCCCGCTTGGATCTTCTGATCACTGTCTGATACAGGCCACCTGTCTATCACCTACCACACCTTCCGACTCTGAACCTGTTTTGGTGACTAAATGGCATTACGATAGGGCAGACTGGGAGGGTCTTCAAGGTTTCTTTATTGATATTCCCTGGACCTCTTTCTTTTCTAATGATGCACACTCCACCTTGAGCCACATACAAGATTTTGTAAAAATTGGAATGGAAACTTTTATTCCTCATCAAAAGTACAGTAAAAGATCTAATTCACCTAAATGGTTTGACCATAATTGTGCTAGAGTAACTGAACAAAAAGCAATAGCCTACAATGCATACACAAGATCAAAAACACATGAAGCCTTTAATTACTTTAGAAACATCAGAAATCATGCCAAAACTGTATTAAACCTAACTAAATCAAACTTTCTCCACAAGCAGGCAAATAAACTTCTAAATAATCCAAATGATAACAAAATATTTTGGTCTACTCTTAACTCATTTAAATCCAACTTCACTACTGCTTCATCCATTCCACCATTAAAATCTCCGACTGGCAATCTTGTAAGTGACCCACGAGGAAAAGCTAACCTTCTTGCGGATATTTTCTCCACCAACTCAACCTTAGATGAAATAAATCAAGATGTCCCTGTACTTAATTTTAATTCGCCTGAAATTCCCTCACTTAAGATCCACACCAGACATGTCAAAACTATTTTGCAGAATCTCTCGGTAGATAAGGCTCCTGGTCCAGATGAAATTCCTCCAATAGTACTTAAGAATTGCTCCTTGGTGCTCGCTCCTGTATTGGCAAAATTTTTCCGTCTGTGTACTCATACCTCATGCTTCCCAGTACCCTGGAAAGAAGCAAACATCCATCCAGTTCCTAAAAAAGGTGCCTCTTCAGATCCATCAAACTACAGACCAATAGCTATAACTTCCACTCTTGGTAAAGTCTTTGAAATTATATTAAATAATCACATAATTAAGCATCTTGAGAATAATAAATTAATCAGTGATAGGCAATATGGTTTTAGACGATGTCGATCAACTGCAGACATGCTATGCCTTCTTACGCATCAAATCAACCAAGCTACAGACCAACATGGTGAAACACATACAATAGCACTGGATATATCAAAGGCATTTGATAGAGTCTGGCATCAATCCTTATTGTCGAAGATGTCACACTACGGCCTTGCATCATTAGTTCCACTAATTTCTTCTTATCTTCATAACAGAAAAATACGTGTAATGGTAGATGGCCTTTTTTCTCAATTTCACTCAATAAATGCTGGTGTTCCCCAGGGATCAGTTTTGGCCCCAATTCTGTTCCTCATTCATATCAATGATCTCATATCTACCACTCATAATCCAATACATTCCTACGCAGATGACTCAACACTCCACAGTTCCTTCACATTTACCAATTCTTTCACCCAACCCGATCTTATAAATTCAAAAATAAACACTGCAATTTCTCTGAACCAGGACCTTTCTAGAATTGATGGATGGGGACAAAAGAATCTAGTTTCCTTTAATGCACAGAAAACCAAGTACATTCAATTTTCTAACCGACAGAATCTCACTGACTCCCATATATTTTTTAATGATGTAAATATTCCCACTTCCCCTAGTATTGACATTCTCGGTGTAACATTAACTACTAACTTGAGCTGGACACATTATGTTAGAAGCATTGCTAAGAATGCCTCTAAAAAACTGGGACTCCTGTACAGAGTTCGAGAATTCTTCACTGACGAGCAGTTGGCCGTGATATATAAAAGTCATGTGCGTTCTCAGATGGATTACTGTTCACCTCTGTGGGGTGGAAGTGGAGTGGTTGCATTGAGGCAGTTGGACAAAATTCAAAATAAAGCTATTAGATTAATCAATAACCCTGCAATCACACAGGACCTTCCTACATTATCCATACGAAGAAACGTTGCATCCCTTGCATTATTCTACAGATATTTTCACAGCAATTGTTCCGAGGAACTTGCTTCAATTGTGCCGCCTCTCCACATCTTTCCCCGTAGAACTAGGGCAGCTGAGAGCGCCCATGAATTTACACTTTCTCCTCCACAATGCAGAACTTCTGCTTATCAGAATTCATTTATCCCCAGAGCTACTACTCTTTGGAATTCACTTCCCTCGAATTGCTTTCCACAAACTTACAATCTACAAATGTTTAAATCCAGTTGTTACAAACATTTTATGAATGGAGGATGCCTTTAGGCACATGGACCTTTTTGTTTTATCTGTGTTTTTCCTTCCTCCGTTCATTGTCTCTTAAAAAAAAAAAAAAAAAAAAGTTTAGGAATGATCTCTAGCAATTATAAGCCTTCGAACTTTCTCAAATCAACCCTTTTAACCACCACAGATCCTTCTTAAGCTGCATACAATCATCTAAATCAACCCTTTTAACCACCACAGATCCTTCTTAAGCTGCATACAATCATCTAAATCAACCCTTTTAACCACCACAGATCCTTCTTAAGCTGCATACAATCATCTAAATACAGCTAGCATAAAGTACAACAGACGTCACCGGTACAGAAAGGGTTAAGGGGAGATGGGCCGGTTTTCTGAACCCCCTTCTTCCTAATGATTAGCCCCATTGGTTTTCAGATGTTAAGACGTTCGGCCCATTAGTTTGGCGATTTTGAGAGGTTAACCTTTCGTCCCTTTTTGTTGTCATTTGTGTCATTTAGGTGTTGATTTTTTCTTGGCGAGCGATAGCGAGCCTGTAATTTAGGAGCAATGAGCCTTCGGCCAGGACATTTGTTTACCGAAAAATGTACAAATATATCTTCAAGGGGGATCCTGGAGGTATTTTTTTAAGTTAGATGGAAGTCTAGGGAGGACACTAGAAAAATAATAAATACATGAAAAAATCGCCCCAAAACTGAACCCTCCCCCCTTAATTTAACAGACGTATCACCACCATTACAGCCAATGATCTTATATTATATACCTGTTATCACACAGCCATTGTATATCCTCCCTCGTGTTCACAGGGCATAAATAACACACATAGGCTAATTTGAGTCCCATCTGTACGGTCGCGCTAATCAGTCATGTTCCAGCTGTCATTACGTTTGGCTCGCTCTGTGCTGTATTGATGTCTGTCAGATGTTGAATAGGGGGGGTAAGTGTAGGAACATGTTTGTATATTTCACTCGATATGAAGAAATGAAGCTTAGATTATTACCGAGACCAATTATTGATCAAAACATACTTGGTGCCGAGACATCACTTATTAGCGCGACTGTACCGGTGACGTCCGTTTCATTATATTCTGGTAACTATTAGACGATTGTATTCAGCTTAGGAAGGACGTCTACCCATTAAAAGGCTGCAGACTATCTCAATCAACCCTTTTAGCTACTACACACCCTTCCTAACCTTCATATAATCGTATAAACACAGCTACTACACACCCTTCCTAACCTTCATATAATCGTATAAACACAGCTACTACACACCCTTCCTAACCTTCATATAATCGTATAAACACAGCTACTACACACCCTTCCTAACCTTCATATAATCGTATAAACACAGCTACTACACACCTTCCTAACCTTCATATAATCGTAAACACAGCTACTACACACCCTTCCTAACCTTCATATAATCGTATAAACACAGCTACTACACACCTTCCTAACCTTCATATAATCGTATAAACACAGCTACTACACACCCTTCCTAACCTTCATATAATCGTATACACAGCTACTACACACCCTTCCTAACCTTCATATAATCGTATAAACACAGCTACTACACACCCTTCCTAACCTTCATATAATCGTATAAACACAGCTACTACACACCCTTCCTAACCTTCATATAATCGTATAAACACAGCTACTACACACCCTTCCTAACCTTTATATAATCGTATAAACACAGCTACTACACACCCTTCCTAACCTTCATATAATCGTATAAACACAGCTACTACACACCCTTCCTAACCTTCATATAATCGTATAAACACAGCTACTACACACCCTTCCTAACCTTCATATAATCGTATAAACACAGCTACACACCCTTCCTAACCTTCATATAATCGTATAAACACAGCTACTACACACCCTTCCTAACCTTCATATAATCGTATAAACACAGCTACTACACACCCTTCCTAACCTTCATATAATCGTATAAACACAGCTACTACACACCCTTCCTAACCTTCATATAATCGTATAAACACCGCTACTACACACCCTTCCTAACCTTCATATAATCGTATTAACACAGCTACTACACACCCTTCCTAACCTTCATATAATCGTATAAACACAGCTACTACACACCCTTCCTAACCTTCATATAATCGTATAAACACACCTGAAATATAAACGAAGACACGTCACCGGTACAGAACAGGTTATGGGGAGATTTTCACTGGAGGCATTTTTTTCTAAACCCCTCTCTTCCTCATGTTTAGCCCCATTAGTTGGAGATTTTATGACGCTTGTCCCATTAGTTTGGTGATTTTGAGACATTTCGCCCAATTTCTGTCAATTATATGACCTTTCGCGCCATTTAGGTGCCAATTTTATCCTGGCAAGCGATAGCGAGCCTGTAATTTGGGAGGAACCGGCCTTCGGCCTAGACATTTATTTATCGAAAACTGTATTAGTTTATCTCGATGACCATTCCATGGTCAACATTTTTCTGGCAACATTTCTGGAATATTTTGCGCTGGTATCAGAAACTAGACTGATGCTAGATGAATATTGGTAACAGATATATTGTAAGTGTTGACCTCATCAGCTGCCGACCAGTGGTGAGGATAATTGTTGAGGGAAAAACCGCTCGTGTGATACCGCAACTGGCCTACCTATTTGGAACAAGGTATATATTGTATAGAGGCTTAGGACGCCGTGGGTATATATTGTATAGAGGCTTAGGACGCCGTGGTTATATATTGTATAGAGGCTTAGGACGCCGTGGTTATATATTGTATAGAGGCTTAGGACGCCGTGGTTATATATTGTATAGAGGCTTAGGACGCCGTGGTTATATATTGTATAGAGGCTTAGGACGCCGTGGTTATATATTGTATAGAGGCTTAGGACGCCGTGGTTATTTATTGTATAGAGGCTTAGGACGCCGTGGTTATATATTGTATAGAGGCTTAGGACGCCGTGGTTATATATTGTATAGAGGCTTAGGACGCCGTGGTAATATATTGTATAGAGGCTTAGGACGCCGTGGTTATATATTGTATAGAGGCTTAGGACGCCGTGGTTATATATTGTATAGAGGCTTAGGACGCCGTGGTTATATATTGTATAGAGGCTTAGGACGCCGTGGTTATATATTGTATAGAGGCTTAGGACGCCGTGGTTATATATTGTATAGAGGCTTAGGACGCCGTGGTTATATATTGTATAGAGGCTTAGGACGCCGTGGTTATATATTGTATAGAGGCTTAGGACGCCGTGGTTATATATTGTATAGAGCTTAGGACGCCGTGGTTATATATTGTATAGAGGCTTAGGACGCCGTGGTTATATATTGTATAGAGGCTTAGGACGCCGTGGTTTAAGGGGAGATGGGTCGTTTGTCTAGATAACCTTCTCCCTTGTGGTTAGCCCCATTAGTTTTCAGATGTTAAGATATTTGCCTCATTAGTTTGTCGATTTTAAGACCTTTCGCCAAATTTCTTTGTCAATATTATGACCTTTCGTGCTATTTAGGTGTCGATTTTTTTCCTGGCGAACGATAGTGAGCCTGTAATTTTTGGAAGAATCGTCCTTCGGCTGGGACATTTTTCTACGGACAAATTTACAAACTAATCTAGAAGGTGGATGTAATGGAGTTTTTGTTTTTAAAGTTTGATGGAGGTCTAGGGAGGAAACTAAAAAATAAAATATATATGAAATAATCGACCCAAAAACATACCCTTCCCCCTTAACCCCTTCAGTACCGGCAACGGCTTTATAGTATATTGTGGCGGCTACATTTTATCAAGCTTAGGAAGGATGTGTGGTGGCTAAAATTAAAGATTACTTGAGACAGTCCAAATTTAGCCCTTTTTAATCGGTAGACGTCCTTCCTAAGCTGAATAAAATCGTCGAATGGTTGCTAGAATAAAATAAAAAGAGGACACCGGGAATGAAAGGGTTAATTAACAGTTTATTCAGTTTCGGAAGGCCCTCAACCAGTCAAAGGGGTATAGTTTGTTCTCTAGACCTTCATCAAGCATAAAAATACACCCCATAGACCCCCTTTCAAGATAAATGTGTACATTTTTCGGTAGAAAAATGTACTGGCCGAAGGCCGGTTCCTCTTAAATTACAGGCTCACTATCGCTCGTTTGGAATAGATCGACACCTAAATGACACGAAAGGTCTTAAATTTGACAGACATGGGGCGAAAGTTCATAAAATCACCAAACTATTGGGACAAATATAACAATATTATATAATAAAATATAACAAATATAATTAATTAATCTCCCTCCCAACACCAAACACCTGCCAATTAAATTAATGAAAGCATATGATCCTCCCGGGATTCGAACCTGTGTTACCACATACAGATCTTAAACACTCTTACCATTACACCACCAAGACAGTTAAAGGTTAAGTACACAACTACGATTATATATCCATTTATAGAAAACTGATAATATCAATCTAATCCTGATGATAATTATACTCACACACAACTGCACACTGAATAGCCTAATGCTTAAGTGGAGGTTTTTAGTTTGTTCCCTAGACTTCCATCAAACATAAATATTCACCCCGAGACCCCCTATCAAGATACATGCGTACATTTTTCGGTAGAAAAATTTCCTGGCCGAAGACCGGTTCCTCTTAAATTACAGGCTCTCTATCGCTCGCCAGGAAAAACTCGAAACGTAGATGGCAAGAAAGGTATTAAAATAGACAAAAATGGGGCGATAGTTCTTAAAATCACCAAACTTATGGAGCGAACGTCTTAAAATCTCAAAAGCAATGCGGCTAAACATGAGGGAGAAAGGTGTCCAGAAAAAAATCCCTCAAGTAAATTAAGTCTCCCCTTAAATGAAAGCCAAGAACAATTTATGGGGCACAGATCTCTATAAGGACCGACCTCGCTATAATAATATAATATATTAATATTTTTAATGCGTAATTGGATCTTGAAAGGTTTAATTAACTTCCGAAAATGGCAAAGTCATTAAGGGAACCCACTTTTCTTTCTTTTTACTCTTGCTCTCCCTCTCTCTTTGGCTTTTATCCATTTGGCCCCATTCAGCCTACTGTTTTAAGACGTTTACCCCCATCCAAGTGTCAATATTTTCCTGGCGAGCGGTAGCGAGCCAGCATATATTATTTTTGTTTTGACAGCAAGCTAAATTTGTACATTTTTCGATAGAAAAATTTCTCCGGCGAGGCCGGATTTCTCCATACAATGCTGGCTCGCTATCGCTCGCCAGGAATAAATAGACACCTGGATGGGGATAAACGTCTTAAAACAGTTGGCTGAATAGGGCCAAATGGATACAAGCCAAGGAAAGAGAGAAAAGGAGAGAAAGATAACAAAACGCCAGTGACCCCCCCTTCATGATATTCACTTCTTGAATTCGTTTTGCACTTAACCTTCGCTTTGTTAAGCTAATTAGATTTATCACCACATAAGTCATTACAACAACAACAACAACAGAAATCCTAACCCCTAACCTCTGTAACTCAAAAAGGGCTGGAGCAAATGAGCTGCCAATTTCCACACCTATTCCCCAGCCAAGTCTTCGTATGTGGTATAAATATTAGCTGGATTACTCCAGTTGTTTTTGAGTTATGAGAGGTTAAAGGTTACGATTTCTGGCCAATCTAGAATGAACGGACTATAGCAATACATTTATCACCACATAAGTCATTACAACAACAACAACAACAACAACAACAACAACAACAACAACAACAACAACAACAACAAATAGTCTATGATAATAACTGACTCATCTTAAAGGGGGGCCACCTCGTTTTTTGTTCTCTCTCTCTCCCTCTCTCTCTAGATTGTATCCTTTCGGCCCCATTCAGCCTACTTTTTTAAGACGTTTATCCCCATCCAGGTGTTGATTTTTTCCTCGCCATCGGTAGCGAGCCTGCCTATTGTGTACAATGTTTTAACAGCAAGCTAAATGTTTACATTTGTCGATAGAAACATGTCAGATTTCTCCATACAATGCTGGCTCGCTATCGCTCGCCATTAAGAAATCGACACCTGGATGGGGATTAACGTCTTAAAACAGTAGGCTGAATGGGACCGAATGGATACAACCCAGAGAAATAGAGAAAAGGAGAGAAAACAGTAGGTGACTCCCTTAACATAATTACCAGCGTCAATTATTGTCACTATGTGTATGAAGGAAACAAAAGGCAGACTCCATGTAACGAGTGTCTCCCCCAAAGCCAATAGAGTGACAGAGAGCCAGATTCAAGGCACGTTGGGGGTCAAAGTGCCTGGACACACGAAGTTTAATGCATTCTAAGTCATAGGATGAAGGAAAGATGGAGGTTTATCTAGCTATACGGTCCTACACCCTGTTCCAAATAGGTAGGCCAGAAGTCGTGAACCCTGACCTCTGTAACTCAAAAATGAGCTAGAGCAAATAGGTTAATTTCCACACCTATTCCCTGGCTGACTCTTCCCAAATGGTAGAAATATTAGCTGGATTATTCTAGTAATAACCTCCTCCCCCCTCCCCAATAAATACCCTCTTCCTTCCCATACTTATCTCTCTCTCTCGCTCTTGCTCGCTCTCGCTCTCTCTCTCTTTCTCTCTATGTCTGTCTGTCTGTCTGTTTTCTCTCTCTCCCTCTCTCTCTCTCTCTCTCTCTCTCTCTATATATATATATATATATACCGGTATATATATATATATATATATATATATATATATATATATATATATATATATATATATATATATATATATATACCGGTATATATATATATAGTTATATATATATATATATATATATATATATATATATATATATATATATATATATATATATATATATATATATATACTGTATATATATACCGGTATATATATATATATATATATATATATATATATAATGTGTCCACAACTTAAGGGGATCGACCCGCTATTTTTTTCTTTCTGGGTAGTAGTCATTCGACCCCATTCAGCCTACTGTTTTAAGACGTTTATCCTCATCCAGGTGCCGATTTACTCCTGGCGAGCGATAGCGAGCCAGCATATTTTGGATTATGTCTTAGACAGCTGACTTAATTTGTACATTTTTCGGTAGAAAATATCTCCAGCGAAGCCGGATGACACGAAAAGTCTTAACATTGAGAAATATATTGGGTGAATTAAGGTCTTAAAAAAAAACAAGACAAATATTCAATAATTAATACGACAACAAATATCATAATTCTCAATCTTCGTTCTTTTCGTTCTTAACATCCATCACCGCCAAATATATCGGATGAAAACAAGTGTTCCTCCCGGGATTCGAACCCGGGACACCACATACAGAACTTAAGGGGACGTTATACTATTTATGTGTTTGCTTTATAATATTACCGGTACATGTACTAATAAATAATAATAATAATAATAATAATAATAATAATAATAATAATAATAATAATAATATATAAATATATTTATTTTCATTTGCTCCCTAGACCTCTATCATGTTTAAATTAATACCCCCAAGATCCCCCCTTTGAGATAAATTAATACCCCCAAGATCCCCCCTTTGAGATAAATTAATACCCCCAAGATCCCCCCTTTGAGATAAATTAATACCCCCAAGATCCCCCCTTTGAGATAAATTAATACCCCCAAGATCCCCCCTTTGAGATAAATTAATACCCCCAAGATCCCCCCTTTGAGATAAATTAATACCCCCAAGATCCCCCCTTTGAGATAAATTAATACCCCCAAGATCCCCCCTTTGAGATAAATTAATACCCCCAAGATCCCCCCTTTGAGATAAATTAATACCCCCAAGATCCCCCCTTTGAGATAAATTTGTAAATTTCTCGGTAGAAAAATGTCCCGTCCGAAGGCCGGTACCTCCTAAGTTACAGGCTCGCTATCGCTCGCCAGGAAAAAATCGACACCTACATGGCACGAAAGGTCTTAAAAAATACATAAATGGGGCGAAAGGTCATGAAATCGCCAAACTATCATGGCAAACGTCTTGAAATATCAAAACTAATGGGGCTAAACATGAGGGACAAGGGAGTTCAGGAATAATACCCATAAGTGAAAATGAATGTACCACAACCGCATGTCCGCTGGTAATGCTGCTAAATATTCGATGTTTACGACTCCAACTTCCCTATAACCTTAAGGGTACATGGGTCGGTTTTCTGGACCACTTTCTCCCTCATGTTTAGCCACATTAGGTTTCAGATGTTAAGATGTTTGCCCCATTAGTTAGTCGATTTTAAGACCTTTCGCCCCAAGTGGTCAATTGCTGTAAAAATATATAGTAAAATGACCACTTGCGAGTTTCAGGCTATAAGGAAGCTAGAGCCGTAAACATCGACATTTAGCAGAATGATCAGTTAAAGGTGAGGTAGTTGCTGTTTCTGGACCCCCTTCTCCTTCGTGTTTAGCCCCATTAGTGTTTAGTTTTTAAAACGTTCGCCCCATTAATTAACTATGTGAAAATTGTCTACCTAAATATGTACACATCAGGGAGATCTTGATAATTATTGATTAAGCTTGATGGGGGCCTACGGAGGAAAATAAAATAAATAATATATATATTAATTTATATAATATTAAATAAGGTTGAAGAAATAAGGTTTACATTCGTTAGAGAGACGCAGAGTTAGAGGGGATATGATAGAAGTGTTCAAGTGGGTTAGTGGGATTAATAAAGGGGACATGAAAGATGTACTGAAGCTCAGTGATAGCGAAAGAACTCGAACAAATGGTTTCAAATTAGATAAATTCCGTTTCATAAAAAAAATGGCAAATATTGGTTTGGTAACAGAGTTGTAGACATATGGACGAGATTGGTTGGGTTTGAAAGGTATCTGCCTTGTTTGGGTCAATCAGCTTTCTGCAGACTCCCGTTTTCTTATGTTCTTATGTTCATAATAAACCCTATCCCCTTATAACTCAGTGGTAGTACAGTCGGCCAAATAAGTGCTGTCGCGGCACCAAGTATATTTCGATCAATAATTGGTATCAGCACTATCTAATTATTAATCCATCGTTTCGCGTGAGATATGCAACCAAGTTCCTATCTATACACACCATATTGAACATCTGACAGACATTAATACAGCACACAGAGAGCAAAGCGTAATGACGACTTATTAGCGCCATTGTATGGTCGCGCTAATAATTATTGTCTCCGCTGTCATTACGTTTGGCTCGCTCTGTGATGTATTAATGTCTGTCAGATGTTGAATAGGGTGGGTAGGTGTAGGCACATGTTTACATATATCACTCGATATGAAGAAATGAAGCTTAGATATTGCTGATACCAATTATTGATCAAAACATACTTGGTGCAGAGACATCACTTATTAGCGCGACTGTACAGTCGACCTAATAAGTGATGTCGCGGCACCAAGTATATTTCGATCAATAATTGGTATCGGCAATATATAAACATTAATTCGTCGTTTCGAGTAAGATATACAAACATGTTCCTACACTTACCCACCCTATTCAATATCTGACAGACATTAATACAGTACAGAGCGAGCCAAAGGTAATGACAGCTGAGACACTACTTATTTGGCCAACTGTGCATATATAAATAATTACATCACAAGCAACACCATTCCTATATCGACCTTAAGGGGAGGTTTTTAGTGTGTTTCCTAAACTTCCATCAAGCTTGAAATTACACCCCCTTGAGTCCCTTTCAAGATAAATTTGTACATTTTTCGGTAGAAAAATTTCCCGGCCGAAGGCCGGTTCCTCTTAAATTACAGGCTCGCTATCGCTCGCCAGGATAAAATCGACACCTGAATGGCACGAAAGGCCTTAATATGGGGTGAAAATTCTTAAAATAGCTAAACTAATGGGGCGAACGTTTTATAATATCAAAAGCAATGGGGCTAAACATGAGGGAGAAAGGGGTCAAGAAAAAAATCCCTCAAGTGGAGATCTCCCCTTAAACGTATAATAGTATTGCATTTCTCTTTATTATCGATGTTTACGGCTCCAACTTCCTTCTAGCCTGAAACTCACCAGAAAAGTCAATTAGAGATGATATGATAAACCCCCTCTGTACCGGCAAGTCTCTATATATATAATTTTAGCTTCATTTAGATGATGTTATGAAGCTAAGGATGGATACATGGCAGCTAAAAGGGTTAATTAATATGGTCGGTAACCTTTCCTTCCTAAGCTGAATATAATCGCCCACTAGGTTCCAGACTGTAATGCAAAGGACGAGTCGCTAATCTTTGAAGGGACTAATGCTTCTTTTATTGAGCTGCTTATTCATATATGTATTTAATTTTTAGTTTCCTTGCTAGACCTCCATCAAGCTTAAAAAAAACACCCCTATACACCCTTATACACCCCTATACACCCCTATACACCCCTATACACCCCTATACACCCCTATACACCCCTATACACCCTTATACACCCCTATACACCCCTATACACCCTTATACACCCCTATACACCCCTATACACCCTTATACACCCCTATACACCCCTATACACCCTTATACACCCCTATACACACCTATACACCCTTATACACCCCTATACACCCTT
>CM064500.1:12628734-12653734 GCA_032716605.1 Paralithodes platypus
ACTGTCGAGAGAGAGAGTTACATAGATACAGAGTGATACATAGTGAGAGAGAGTGTGTGTGTGTGTGTGTGTGATATACGGTAGCTTATGTATATTGTATAAGAGAGAGAGTGAGAGTGTGTGTGTGTGTGTGTGTGTGTGTGATATACGGTAGCTTATGTATATTGTATAAGAGAGAGAGTGAGAGTGTGTGTGTGTGTGTGTAGAAGAGATATATATTTACACATATAGTTACATAGATACACAGACTGCACAGACAATGCGGCACCTACTAAGCAGTCCGGACTTAATTCTGACATGGCATTTGCTACAAAGTTGAATATAAAGACAGCAAAACCAAAGGTTCTCTCCTAACCCACCACTCCCTTTCACCTTGGGTCGGCATGGCATTTAAGCCGGTATCACACGAGAGCATTTATTAAGCATTTTTCTGGCAACATCTCAGGAATATTTTGCACTGGTATTGGAAACTAGACTGTTGATAGATGAATTTAGGTGGCCGAAATATTCTAAATGTTGACCTCATAAGCTGCCAGACCAGTGTTGAGGATAGATACAAGACACAATGTTATAATGTACTGTATGTATCATAAGCTGCCAGACCAGTGTTGAGGATAAATACAAGACACAATGTTATAATGTACTGTATGTATCATAAGCTGCCAGACCAGTGTTGAGGATAAATACAAGACACAATGTTATAATGTACTGTATGTATCATAAGCTGCCAGACCAGTGTTGAGGATAAATACAAGACACAATGTTATAATGTACTGTATGTATCATAAGCTGCCAGACCAGTGTTGAGGATAAATACAAGACACAATGTTATAATGTACTGTATGTATCATAAGCTGCCAGACCAGTGTTGAGGATAAATACAAGACACAATGTTATAATGTACTGTATGTATCATAAGCTGCCAGACCAGTGTTGAGGATAAATACAAGACACAATGTTATAATGTACTGTATGTATCATAAGCTGCCAGACCAGTGTTGAGGATAAATACAAGACACAATGTTATAATGTACTGTATGTATCATAAGCTGCCAGACCAGTGTTGAGGATAAATACAAGACACAATGTTATAATGTACTGTATGTATCATAAGCTGCCAGACCAGTGTTGAGGATAAATACAAGACACAATGTTATAATGTACTGTATGTATCATAAGCTGCCAGACCAGTGTTGAGGATAAATACAAGACACAATGTTATAATGTACTGTATGTATCATAAGCTGCCAGACCAGTGTTGAGGATAAATACAAGACACAATGTTATAATGTACTGTATGTATCATAAGCTGCCAGACCAGTGTTGAGGATAAATACAAGACACACAATGTTATAATGTACTGTATGTATCATAAGCTGCCAGACCAGTGTTGAGGATAAATACAAGACACAATGTTATAATGTACTGTATGTATCATATGTACTATATGACTTTCTTGGACAATAAACCATTAATTATTATTATTATTATTATTATTATTATTATTATTATAAATATTGAGTGAAAAAGCGCTCATGTGATACCGGTTTTAGCTGAGAACGAAGCCCCCCCCCCCCCCCCAGTAGAATGAGAAAATATCCACTGGGAAATTCATAGTAAAATACGAAGTTGAGAAATATTGCACAGTATACTACTGGTACAGTCGGGCTAATAAGTCATGTCTCGGCACCAAGTATATTTCGATCAATAATTGGTATCGGCAATATCCAAACTTGACTTATTAATTTCAAGTGAGATATACAAACATGCTCCTACACTTACCCACCCTATTCAACATCTGACAGACATTAATACAGCACCGAGCTAGCCAAACGTAATGACAGCTGAGACGTGACATATTAGTGCGACTGTTGTTGTTGTTGTTATTGTTGTTCCCCAGGCTGTCTGGCCGAACAGCCCCAAGGTCTCGAGCAAGGCCAAGGCCATAAACGAGCACCCCCACAAAATCCTCCCTGCTTACCACTAACAAAGCCCGGGTGACCGAAGCCACTCCGAAGCAGGGAGCTGAGGAGGGTGCGGAAACTCCCGGGAAACCAAAGCCCCACCCAAGGCCCTGTGCCCCTCAGCAATTATGAAGGGAAAGTTGAGGGGTAAGGGAAAAATGTGACACTTTGGCTCCCAATCTGCCAACTTCTAGGTTGGCAGTAGGGAGGTCAATCTACGGAAAAGACGCCGTCACTTGAGATCTAGAAGATATATAAGTAAAAGGAACAGTCAGAGTAAGCTATGGGTATGGCAGAGATCGCTCAGTTCTCACTCGGATAGACCAGCCCATCACCACATGACTAGAACCCAATCCTTTCAGCATCAGCTAGGAAAGGCCCTAGAAAGCCGCCTTTGGCGGGGGGATAGCTCCCCTATTTCAACTCCTTTCGGGGTTGGGCACCCGCCCTTAGTTTACTTAATATAACTGTATTTATTTATTTGTACTACCAATATTTCTTCAACTTCCATAATAATAGATTGATGACTACTACTACTACTGCTACTACTACTACTACTACTACTACTGCTACTACTACTGCTACTACTACTACTAATAATACTAATACTAATAATAAGTTTTATTATCATTATTATTATTAAAATATTAATTATAATAATAACAAAATAATAATAATAATTATAATAAAAGAAATAACAAAATTTACCGCAAAGAGAGAGAGAGAGAGAGAGAGAGAGAGAGAGAGAGAGAGAGAGAGAGAGAGAGAGAGAGGAAAACTTTCCCTTCTTTCGCCTACTTTAATACTCCCGCCTCTCCCATTAACTCTCTCTCTCTCTCTCTCTCTCTCTCTCTCTCTCTCTCTCTCTCTCTCTCTCTCTCTCTCTCTCTCTCTCTCTCTCTCTCTCTCTCTCTCTCTCTCTCCAGTATTTTATAGTTATTACTATTATTATTATTATTATTATTACAATAATATTCTTATTATTATAATTATAATTATTATTATAATTAGTGGTAGTAGTATGCCGTACAATAACGAGGGTATGAAAAAGGTATATAAGATCATTAGGTATATTGATGGTGATTTACCTTTCTATCCTTGTATTAGATGGGTTTATTACCACCAATATACCTTTATAAGGCTATAAAAAGGTATATAAGATCATTAGGTATATTGATGGTGATTTACCTTTCTATCCTTGTATTAGATGGGTTTAATTCCACCAATATTCCTTTACAAGGTTATACAAAGGTATATAGGATCATTGGGTATACTGATGGTGAGCAGATTTGTCGATTGTTAGATGTTTCACCCCATAATGGTGTTGTTTTTGTCCTGGGCGAGCGATAGCGAGCCTGTAATTTGGAAGAAACCAGCCATGGTATATGTGTGTATCTGAGTGGTGTGTGTGTGTATCTGAGTGGTGTGTGTGTGTATCTGAGTGGTGTGTGTGTGTGTATCTGAGTGGTGTGTGTGTGTATCTGAGTGGTGTGTGTGTATATCTGAGTGGTGTGTGTGTGTGTGTGTATCTGAGTGGTGTGTGTGTGTGTATCTGAGTGGTGTGTGTGTATATCTGAGTGATGTGTGTGTGTGTATCTGATTGGTGTGTGTGTGTGTATCTGAGTGGTGTATGTGTGTATCTGAGTGGTGTGTGTGTGTATCTGAGTGGTGTGTGTGTGTGTATCTGAGTGGTGTGTGTGTGTGTATCTGAGTGATGTGTGTGTGTATATCTGAGTGGTGTGTGTGTGTGTATCTGAGTGGTGTGTGTGTGTATCTG
The DNA here is from genome assembly GCA_032716605.1 of Paralithodes platypus. Classification (NCBI taxonomy): domain Eukaryota; kingdom Metazoa; phylum Arthropoda; class Malacostraca; order Decapoda; family Lithodidae; genus Paralithodes; species Paralithodes platypus. The sequence continues at coordinate 12,632,476 of CM064500.1, forward strand.
AGTGGTGTGTGTGTGTATCTGAGTGGTGTGTGTGTGTGTATCTGAGTGGTGTGTGTGTATATCTGAGTGATGTGTGTGTGTGTATCTGATTGGTGTGTGTGTGTGTATCTGAGTGGTGTATGTGTGTATCTGAGTGGTGTGTGTGTGTATCTGAGTGGTGTGTGTGTGTATCTGAGTGGTGTGTGTGTGTGTATCTGAGTGATGTGTGTGTGTATATCTGAGTGGTGTGTGGGTGTGTATCTGAGTGGTGTGTGTGTGTATCTGAGTGGTGTGTGTGTGTGTATCTGAGTGGTGTGTGTGTGTGTATCTGAGTGGTGTGTGTGTGTATCTGAGTGGTGTGTGTGTGTGTATCTGAGTGGTGTGTGTGTGTATCTGAGTGGTGTGTGTGTTTATCTGAGTGGTGTGTGTGTGTGTATCTGAGTGGTGTGTGTGTGTGTATCTGAGTGGTGTGTGTGGGTGTATCTGAGTGGTGTATGTGTGTGTATCTGAGTGGTGTGTGTGTGTGTGTGTATCTGAGTGGTGTGTGTGTGTGTGTATCTGAGTGGTGTGTGTGTATCTGAGTGGTGTGTGTGTGCATCTGAGTGGTGTGTGTGTGTATCTGAGTGGTGTGTGTGTGTGTATCTGAGTGGTGTGTGTGTATCTGAGTGGTGTGTGTGTGTGTATCTGAGTGGTGTGTGTGTGTGTATCTGAGTGGTGTGTGTGTGTGTATCTGAGTGGTCTGTGTGTGTATCTGAGTGGTGTGTGTGTGTTGAGAAAATTATTGTCAAGAATATTATAAACTACCTTGAACGAAACAATAAAATGAATGATAGCCAACGGACTTCAGTAAGGCCTTCGACAAGGAGGACCACGGAATCCTATTACATAAAGTCCGCAATCTAGGAATAGTAGGTCGCCTTGGAGTATGGATCCATAACTTCCTGAACGAGAGAAAGCAATGTGTTGCTGTGGGTGGTGTCATTTCCCATGACTCAAATGTCTACAGTGGTGTCCCTCAAGGTTCTGTACTGGGGCCACTGCTGTTCCTCATACACATATCCGACATTGACCAAGGTACACTCTACTCAAAAGTCTCACCTTTTGCCGATGATACCAGAGTAATGAAAGAAACTTGTTGTGCCGGGTATTGATAGCTTATTTCCTGTGATACAGTCCGTAAAACAATCCAGTTCTGGATTGATGGACTTAAATATACTTGACAGGGACGTATCGAGTAGGTTCTAGATACAATACAAATGGTATTCAACGGTTCAATATAATACTCAATAACAACACCAGGAAGAACATATACGAAGGTTTTATTTAACCCTCTCCGACATATGACGCGAATTTGAGCCTATTAGGGATAATTTAAAGCCTTTGTTACCATCAGGGGTATTTAGAAACCTTTAGTTTAGTTACTTCAACCTCTGCCGTTGTCTTTGAGTTAGCTGTGGGCAGAAAACTAATTTTGGAGAGGTAATTATAAGAGTGAGAGAACTCTATTTATTAGTGCTAATCTGGCAACCTCTGCGTCATAAAAACGTAAAAGGGTTAATAAGCATAAGATTATGGTTATGGTCAGGATCATAGGGGAGGATCCCACAATAGTAACAAATATATATTGTCCTTACCTCAGAACAATGTTACTGATACCAGAATAACTCAATAGTGAGAGTCTAGCAATAAATCAGATCATGTGGAAACATACATAGAGACATATTGTACAAGAATCAATTTTAACCTTCAATGCAATAATAAATGAGAGGCGAATATCTTCCATTTTCAAAGGGACTTCAATACCCTAGATAATGATCTTAGGGTGATGATAAGAGTTGAGGTTATAAAGAGAGGTCACAAGAGACAAGGTGAGTCACGCGTGGGGCTCAGCTGACCCTTTTAAAACTGACCGCGTGAGCTTGCCCTCTGGTCAGGTCACTGGGAAGGTCACCAAGTGCACTGAGATGGTAAATAATACTTTGTCTAGTTAATGCAACTATGAACCTAGCTGCAGTGCGATGTTAATTTACTTTACAGGAAAAGGCTGAGATTATTAATTATAGTAATTGAGAAGTATCAAAATCGCTCTCAAGGAAGTTATATCTTATTATGGAATTATATTACTTGAACATATGCTACGATAACGAACCGAACTTAGGAATCCGTGTTTCTATATTTTTCTTAGATAAAGCAAAGTAATAACGTGAAATTAACAAGCGTGAAAAGGTAGTTCTAATAGATCTACTGGTTGGTATAAATTAGATCAAGATATGATCTTCAATATTCGTAATTAAGATGACACACGAAGATAAGCAAAATACTAACCGAGTTCCAAAAGACTCAGACTTGAATGTATACTTATAGTTTTAATCTCAAACAATGAGCACTGATTGACTAACAGATATCGATCAGTAGATCGTACTTAGTAATTAAATTGGCGCTAATGACGAAGTTTAGCTCATTGATATTTAACGCAATATCAGATTCGCTTCTGGACTAGTTAACAGGGCAAGGTAAATAAAATGTACAGGCACAATTAGTATATAGGCATAGGCGACGAAGTCCTACTCATTGATACTTAAAACAGGCAGTATCAGGTTCGGGCCTGAATGGGTTAACAGGGCGAGGTGAATAAAATACACAGATACAATTAGTGTATGGTGGATGCAAATGACACGAAACACGGAGGAAAGAATTCCTAAACACGGTATTCCAAATATCACAACATCAAGATTTACAAGAACATAAAAGCACGTCTATAAGATATATTTCATATGCGATTACTGAATAGAGATTTTAGGAATTATACTGAGCACTCGTTGGAAAATTGGGCATTGGTTCTAGGTAAATAGCGATTATATAAATGGATTGATCACGGAATATATTGGGACTTCAACTCACAAGTAATAATTCAACATACAAGTAGTCAGTAAATCTGCGAGCGTGGGGGGGCCTGAATATATGTAAATGACACTAATATGTAACGTATACGTAAGTTAAAAATTAAATCAAGTCTTGAACAAGGGTCAAGGAATTAAAACAAGATTAACACTGGAATACACAGGTTCAGAAGGATGAAACTTATTACGCAAGTACGGGATCTTGGGCACAGATCACAAGTAAATCAGGGCACAACACGGTTCACATATTTACATGATCAATACCTCACAACAATAACCAACAGAGAAAGACACAGAAACACTTAAGTATTTGGGAGGGCAGGGGGGCGAGAGTGCTGGTCTGGCCAGCGTAGAGGATAGTAGCCAATCTCGCACAGCTGGTTACCTCCTCGAGCAGGGGTCCTCGATCTAGGCCTGGTTACGTAATTCGAACAGGGGTCCTAGGTCCAGGCCTGTTTACGTAATTCGAGCAGGGGTCCTAGGTCCAGGCCTACGTCCATAGTTCGAGCAGGGGTCCTCGGTTCAGGGCGCCAGGCAACAGACAGGTGGCCCTTCAGCAATCCAGAAGGGGGGCCAACGTCCAGGGGGCACTCTCGAGGGGGGGGGGGCACCGTAGCAACACTGACCTTAACTAGGCCGTCCCAAGGAGGTAATGCCTAGTCAGTAAGTGAGGTGGTGAGGGAGGGGAGGGCACCGTAGCGACTCTGACCTTAACTAGACCATCCCAATAAGGTAATGCCTAGTCAGTAAGTGAGGTGATGTGTACTTTCCTCAGGTTTTTCTGAGGTCCTATGCAAATATTTTCTTACTTCAGGGGTCAATGAACTCGAGGGAAAAGGGGTATAGAGGAAAGAGGAAAAATGGTTGTTGTGAGGTACATATACATTCTAGCCTTGAAACTCAGGTATTATCATATGGGCCTGGTTCCAAGGTAATATTACAATATTATATGGGGCAGCTGGAAAGTTCAGGGCGCCTATGAAAAATAGAAAACACTTAAAGCTAAAATTGGAGCAGCTGTCTTGCAGGTCTTCCAATTATACTCAGACATACACATAGGGGATTGTAGTTGTATCCCCGGGGGCCTGGAGTAGTCAGGCGTCATCAGATCCATCTGCTCCTGCAATATCCGGGGTGCTGGTGAGTAGATTGCATAAGGGAGTGCTCATCATATTCCAAATCTGGCAGAACAATACAGGGAGCGTCACTTCTGGTGGAGGCTACGTAAACGGAGGGTTCTCATTGGTGGTCCCAGGGCGGTTGTGGTTGGCTGAGGATGGTGGCTTGTGACTGGCTGCGAGAGTCCTTCGTTTTCTTATATGGCTGGGGGTGTGAAAGAGAACTGTGGAATGGGCGGCTTGGCATGGTCAACTCAGGTAGATTCCGGCAGACTCGTAGGGGGGACTCAGGTAAACGTCCTCGTTGTCGGTCCTGGGATTTTGAGGTTGCCTGAGTGGTTATGCTGGCCACTCTGTGTATCGTTGGTTTGGGGCCCGTCATCTCAAAACTAAATCAATGGAAGATGTGGACAAATTAAAATCTGACCTTACCAAGCAATATACAATATTATACATGGGCCGAAACAAATTATATGTCTTTCAATAATAACAAATTTGAACTGGTTAGATATGGTACAAACAAAATAGAAGAAGTCCACTATTCGGCACATGATGGCCAAAGAATAAAGTGCAACAACAAAGTGCTAGACCTAGGGGTGACAATCAGTGATGATGCCACCTTCACTATCCATATCCTAACAGTAGTACAAAAGACACGAGCCCAGGTTGGCTGGGTATTGCGTACTTTCAGAACTCGTGAAAGAGAACCTATGTTAACCCTGTATAAGGCCTTGGTAATACCACTATTGGAATACTGTTATGGAATCCCTGGAAATCACGAGAGAAACAAGCATTGGAAGGCATCCAGCGCTCCTTCACTAGTAAAATAGTGTCTGTGAAGGAGGAAGACTACTGGCAAAGACGTAAGTCTCTAAACTTGTACTTTCTAGAAAGACGCCGAGAAAGATACTTGATCATTTATACCTGGAAAATTCTCAACAACTTAGCCCCAAACCTGCTGGGAGAGGAGGAAAAGGAGTTGATAGAGATAAAAGAACACCAACGACTGGGCCGGCCGTATGTGTATTATCAGGTCAATTAACTCAAGAGCACTGACAAGAGTTAAGACACTTAAAGAAAATGCCTTCGCTACACGGGGTCCGAAGCTCTACAATTCACTGGCAAAAGAAATAAGAAACCAAAACTACCCAACCGTTGAAAAATTAAAAAAGGACTTGGATGAATTCCTGTCATCACTGTCAGACCAACCCATCCTACCCCACTAGTACCTCCGTGCTGCCAGCAACAGCATTCTTGACCAGCTGGCACAGAGGAGGGTAGATGGGATGTACAGTGGCGGCGCCGCAACGGCGTGGACCACGGGGCGCTAACTGACAGCCCTCAACTACAACCACAGGAACCACAGGTGTGTATCTGAGTGGTGTGTGTGTGTATCTGAGTGGTGTGTGTGTGTATCTGAGTGGTGTGTGTGTGTGTCTGAGTGGTGTGTGTGTGTGTATCTGAGTGTACAAAGGAGTACAAAGGAAATCAAGCAACAACAGATCTAGTGACCCTTCTAGGTTGCTTGTCCTCCAAAACACTGAGGATCAAGTGTCCAAACAGTGGTGTGTGTGGGTAAGGGAACATTGGAAAGGGAATTACTGCCCTGGAACTAATGTCCGTGGCAGGTATCTGAGTAGTAGGGGACAGATGGGTTAGTAACTGAGGTGGGTGTGTGTGTGTATCTGAGTGGTGTGTGTGATCTTTCTTTCTTGTTTACTTGAAATGAGGGTCTAGGGAGGATTTACTTGAAATGGGGGTCTGGAGGTCCTCTGTGGAGGATTTTCATTTGCTTGTTTTGGTTTTAGCTTTCAGGGGATCTGGGGATTTTTTTTTTTTTTTTGGGGGGGGGGGGGGAGGGGGAGTAAATATATATATTGATTGATTTGCTAACTTGAAGGGGGTCCAGGGATGAACTATATATATATATATATATATATATATATATATATATATATATATATATATATATATATATATATATATATATATAGGGAGGTTAAATCACAAATACGTGTGATCAAAGTATGTAGTATATGTATATGCATATCTGTATAAGTATATATAATTTGTAAGACATTAATTGTGTATGTAAAAGAAGTATGTTCCTAAAAATATGGCAACAGGCAGTAGGATGGCAACACTTTTTGTATTATATGCTAGTTAGCAACTCACAGATGATTTCGGACGGGTATTTAAGCCTCACTCTCCCCCTGTTTTCTTGTATTATCCTGAAGATGTCTTGAGAGAATAGACGAAAGCTTGGTGTTCTATTGTTTCAATTATCCTCTCGAGTTTTACTACATATATACTGTATATATATATATATATATATATATATATATATATATATATATATATATATATATGTATATATATATATATATATATTTATAGTATATACTGTATATATATATATATTATATAATTACAACAAAATACATACCAGTAATACAATAAAGAAAATATACCCGGTAAATATATATATATTATCATGTTCTCTCCACAACCAACTTTACTCCTAAACTCGATTATTGAAATTAACAAACACATGTGGCAGTCCAATAAATCTATATAAATATACAAATATACATAAACCTACAATAATAATCCCCCCCCCCGAAAAAAAAATAAAAACAAATCTAAGAAGCTTCCCAGATAAGTCAATTATATTAAGTAAACAAATAAGTCAATTATAATTACAAACAATAACCAAATAAACAAACAAAACAGGAACGACACAAGAAAACAACAACAACAACAACAATGCCCCCAACACGTCGGATGGTCCAGTGTTAATCCGAGAGTCTGTGTGTGTGTTGCTGTACTTAGACGATATTAGGCAGCTTAGGAAGGATCTGTGGTAGTTGAGAGGGGGAGGTAGTCGCTTTCTCTGGACCCCCTCCTCCCTCATGTTTAGCATATCCGTTTTGAGATTATAAGACGTTCGTTCCGTTAGTTTGGCGATTTTGAAACCTTTCGCCCCATTTCTCTGTCAATATTAAAACCATTCCTGCCATTTAGGTGTCGATTTTTTCATGGCGAGCGATAGCGAGTCTGTAATCTGAGATGAAACCGACCATCGGCGGGGACATTTTTCTACCGAAAAATGTACAAATATAACATGAAAGGGGGTTTATAGGGGGTATATAAGGGGTTTATAGGGGGTATTATAGGGGGTTTATAGGGGGTATATAACATGAAAGGCGCTTTATAGGGGGTATATAGGGGGTTTATAGGGGGTATATAGGGGGTTTATAGGGGGTATATAGGGGGTTTAGAGGGGGTATTATAGGGGGTATAAAGGGGGTTTATAGGGGGTTTATAGGGGTATATAGGGGGTTTATAGGGGGTATATAACATGAAAGGGGGTTTATAGTGGGTTTATAGGGGGTATATAACATAGGGGTATATAGGGGGTTTATAGGGGGTATATAGGGGGTTTATAGGGGGTATATACATGAAAGGGGGTTTATAGGGGGTTTATAGGGGGTATATAGGGGGTTATAGGGGGTATATATAACATGAAAGGGGGTTTATAGGGGGTATATAGGGGGTTTATAGGGGGTATATAACATGAAAGGGGGTTTATAGGGGGTATATAGGGGGTTTATAGGGGGTTTATAGGGGGTTTATAGGGGTTTATAGGGGTTTATAGGGGGTTTATAGGGGGTTTATAGGGGGTTTATATAGAGGGTTTATAGGGGTATATAGGGGGTTTATAGGGGGTATATAACATGAAAGGGGGTTTATAGGGGGTTTATAGGGGGTTTATATAGAGGGTTTATAGGGGGTATATAGGGGGTTTATAGGGGGTATATAGGGGGTTTATAGGGGTATATAGGGGGTTTATAGTGGGTTTATAGGGGGTATATAGGGGGTTTATACGGGGTATATAGGGGGTTTATAGGGGTATATAGGGGGTTTATAGGGGGTTTATAGGGGGTTTATATAGAGGGTTTATAGGGGTATATAGGGGGTTTATAGGGGGTATATAACATGAAAGGGGGTTTATAGGGGGTATATGAAAGGGGGTATATAGGGGGTATATAGGGGGTTTATAGGGGGTATATAACATGAAAGGGGGTTTATAGGGGGTTTATAGGGGGTATATAACATGAAAGGGGGTTTATAGTGGGTTTATAGGGGGTATATAACATGAAAGGGGGTTTATAGGGGCTATATAACATGAAAGGGGGTTTATAGTTTATAGGGGGTATATGGGGGGTTTATAGGGGGTATATAACATGAAAGGGGGTTTATAGGGTTTATAGGGGTATATAACATGAAAGGGGTTTATAGGGGGTTTATAGGGGGTATATAACATGAAAGTGGGTTTATAGTGGGTTTATAGGGGGTATATAGGGGGGGGGTATATAGGGGTTTATAGTGTTTATAGGGGTATATAGGGGGTTTATAGGGGTTTTTATAGGGGGTATATAACATGAAAGGGGGTTTATAGGGTATATAGGGGTTTATAGTATATAACATGAAAGGGGGTTTATAGGGGGGTATTAACATGAAAGGGGGTTTATATTATATAGGGGTTTATAGTGGGTATATAACATGAAAGGGGGTTTATAGGGGGTATATAACATGAAAGGGGGTTTATAGTGGGTTTATAGGGGGTATATAGGGCTTTATATAGGGGGTATATAACATGAAAGGGGTTATAGGGGTTTATAGGGGGTATATAACATGAAAGGGGGTTGTATAGGGGGTATATATGAAAGGGGTTTATAGGGGGTTTATAGGGGGTATATATGAAAGGGGGTTTATAGGGGTATATAACATGAAAGGGGGTTTCATAGGGGGTTTATAGGGGGTATAACATGAAAGGGGGTTTATAGGGGGTTTATAGGGGGTATATAACATGAAAGGGGTTTATAGGGGGTTTATAGGGGTATATACATGAAAGGGGGTTTATATAGGGGGTATATAACATGAAAGGGGGTTATAGGGGGTTTTATAGGGGGTATATAACATGAAGGGGGGTTTATAGGGGGTTTATAGGGGGTATATAACATGAAAGGGGGTTTTATAGGGGGTTTATAGGGGTGTATATAACAGAAAGGGGGTTATAGGGGGTTTTATAGGGGTTTATAGGGGTATATAGGGGGTTATAGGGGGGATATAACATGAAAGGGGTTTATAGGGGGTATATTAGGGTATATAGGGGGTTTATAGGGGGTATATAACATGAAAGGGGGTTTATAGTGGGTTTATAGGGGGTATATACAGTAGATAGGGGGTATGAATAGGGGGTTTATAGGGGGTATATAACATGAAAGGGGGTTTATAGTGGGTTTATAGGGGGTATATAACATGAAAGGGGGTTTATAGGGGGTTTATAGGGGGTATATAACATGAAAGGGGGTTTATAGGGGGTATATAACATGAAAGGGGGTAGGGGGTATATAACAGTGAAACGGGGGTTTTATAGATATAGATTAGGGGGTTTATAGTGGGTTTATAGGGGTTATAGGGGGTATATAACATGAAAGGGGGTATAGGGGTTTATAGGGGTATATAACAGGAAAGGGGGTTTATAGGTATATAACATGAAAGGGTTATAGTTATTAGGTATATAGTTTATAGGGGGTTTATAGGGGGTATATAACATGAAAGGGGGTTTATAGGGGGTATTTTTGTTTAAGCTTGATGGAGGTCTAGTGAAGAAACTCATATTTAAGTTAATACATAAATATATAGACCAAAAACCAAGCACTACCCCCTTAACAGGGTTGGTTGAGATTGTTTGAAGCCATGTTATTACTAAGAGGTCCTTCCTAAGCTGAATATATTATACGTCTAATAGTTGCCAGAATATGATGGAAAGGAAATAGGTTAACCCTTTCTGTACCGTGACGTCTTTCTTAATCTGATTATGGCTACTGCTAACCGATTTTTACTCAGTTTAGGAAGGATCTCCAGCCATTAATGGGGGAGGGTTCACTTTTTGGTCGATTTTTCATTTTTTTCATTTGTTAATTATTTTTTCTAGTTTCCTCCATAAACCTCCATCAAACTTTAAAAAAAAAAAATCCTTCATGATCCCTCTTCGAGATAAATTTGTAAATTTTTTGCTAGAGAAGTGTTCCAGCCAAAGGACGGTTTCTACTATATTACAGGCTCGGTATCGCTCGCCAGAAAAACAACAACACCTAAATGTCAGGAAAGGTCTCAAAATTGACAAAGAAATTGGCCGAAAGGTCTTCAAATTGCAAAACCATTTAAGCGAACGTACAGTATATGAGAGAGAGAGAGAGAGAGAGAGAGAGAGAGAGAGAGAGAGAGAGAGAGAGAGAGAGAGAGAGAGAGAGAGAGAGAGAGAGAGAGAGAGAGAGAGAGAGAGCAAGGTACGCCAGGTTAATTAATTTATAAACTTGTAGACGAAAACACAAGCGTCAGTATAATGACTCTCTCTCTCTCTCTCTCTCTCTCTCTCTCTCTCGTATGCTTAGGCCTCAGCCAGGATTCGAACCACAGTCAATAAAAATTACGTTCCATGCTTTAGCCCCCTCGATTATGCCGTGGTCGAGTGGCTCAAAGTATAGGATGGCATACTGGTTGACTGCGGTTCGAATCTTATCAGAGTCCTAAACGTTATAATGTAACTTTATAACGTTATAATGTTATGATGTAAGTAACTCACAAGATACCGTAATTTTTGGCGACTTTAATTTACCTGTGACCAAGTGGGGCGATACTCTTACTTCACACTCCGGACATGACTTGTATACGAACTTGCAAGAGAGTTCGCTTTATCAATTTGTTCGAACGCCGACCTGTGGTAATAACGTTCTTGATATTGTACTTGCAACAAAAGAAGAATTGATAGAGAATTTGAATGTTGGTGATGAGTTCAGTAACAGCGACCATCGTACGATAACTTTCACTTTAAAGTTTACTAGTAACGAACCAAATAGTAGCATCGAAAAAGTCCCTAATTTCAAGAAAGCAAACTTCCATAAACTTAGAGCTATGTTTAAAGAAACTGACTGGAGCTTTTTAATTAACAATAACGACATAAATACATCTTGCAAGTTATTCGAAACCACTTACCTAAAAGCAGTGCAAGACTGCATACCATCGAAAATACGGCGTCCAGGCCATAATAATAAGCCCAAATGGTGGAATAAAGATATTTCAAACTGCCTGCTTGCTAACAAATTTGCTAATGATAGATTAAAATCCTCACAAAATGACGAAGAACGGGTGAAATTTGTAGAGCTTCGACGCAAAGCCAAAAAGTTAATTAAGCAAATTAAAAAGACCTTAGAGTTACATATTGCGAATCAAAGTAAAACAAACCCGAAAGAATTCTATAGTTATATCAGAAAGAAAAAAGTAGTTACTTCAACTGTTGGACCGTTAGTCGATGAAAATGGAGAATACACCAAAGACGAAGTACAAATGAGTAATGCCCTCAATACCTTCTTTGCATCAGTTTTTACAACAGAAGACCTCAGTGATATCCCTACACCATCGCCGATTCAGATTGATAATTCAGATGTTCAAGGCAATATCACCGTTACAGAGAGAGAAGTATTGAATTGTTTAGATAAACTCAAGGCAAATAAAACGCCTGGACCTGATACAATCTCGCCTAGAGTCCTAAAGGAAGCTAAGGATGAGCTCTCCAAACCACTGACATTACTATTCAATAAATCCTTGCAGTCTGGAACTATGCCTGATCAGTGGAAGCTAGCCAACGTAACACCGATATTAAAAAAAGGCAGCAAATCCCTACCCAGTAACTATCGTCCAATTAGCTTAACCTCAGTTGTATGTAAAATGCTAGAAACGGTCATACAAGACAGACTCGTAAATCACTTAGAGGAAAATAACATACTCAACACGGCTTTCGTAAAAAACGTTCCTGTTTAACAAACCTCTTAGACTTCTTCCACGATATCCTCAACCTCTACGATGAGAATAAAGCTGTAAATATTATATACCTTGATTTTCAAAAGGCCTTTGACAAAATTCCCCACAAACGTTTACTGCTAAATCTAAAAGCGCATGGAATACAAGACGGTGTGTTGAAATGGATAGAAAATTGGCTCAGCAACAGAAAGCAAAGAGTAGTCATAAACGGTAAGGCATCTAAATGGACCAATGAAAGTAGCGGGGTACCCCAGGGATGGGTACTAGGACCAATTCTCTTTCTAATTTACATCAACGACATAGATGAGGGTCTCACCTGTACAATCTCAAAATTTGCTGACGATACAAAAATTGAAATAGCGTACTCTCAAAAGAACAAGTTGACGATATGCAACACAATCTAGATAAATTGTCATGTTCGGCCCAAATTTGGCAAATGAGTTTCAATGCGGATAAATGTAAAGTACTACATATCGGATACCTAAATGAGAAAGCAAACTATTCGATGAATGGCACTCAGGTTAAGAATGTAAACAGAGAAACCGATCTGGGAGTAACAATATCGAGTAACCTAAAACCGAGTCAACAATGTTCAGAAGTTGTTAAGAAGGCAAACAAAATAATTGGCTTTATAGGCAGGTCATTTGAGCATAAATCCAAAGAAGTTATCCTAACCCTTTACAATTCCTTAGTCCGCCCTCTTCTGGAATACTGCGTTCAATCCTGGTGCACTTATTACCAAAAAGATATAAACAAGCTAGAACGAGTTCAACGTAGAGTTACCAAAATTATACCTAGCCTAAAGAACAAACCATACGAAGAGCGTCTTAGAGAATTAAATCTATTTCCTTTAACCCAGCGCAGATTAAGAGGTGACTTAATTCAAGTGTTCAAAATCATCAAAGGCATCGACAATATGAACTGTAGTAAGTACTTCACTATCGACCAATATAATTACACGCGGGGAAACGGTTGCAAAATTATTGGTAAATCTTTTAACTCGCACGAATCTAAGAATTTCTTCTTCAATCGAGTTGTCAACTTGTGGAATGGGCTTCCCCGAAACGTTATAGACTGCATCACCGTTGATTCATTTAAACTCCGACTAGACAAATATCTGGCATCAAACCCGCGACTGACTGCGTTTGTAAATGAATAACTTTATTTTATCCCCCCCTCAGTTACTAACCCATCTGTCCCCTACTAACTTCCTAATCCTGCCACGGACATTAGTTCCAGGGCAGTAATTCCCTTTCCAATGTTCCCTTACCCACTCTAAACCACTGTTTGGACACTTGATCCTCAGTGTTTTGGAGGACAAGCAACCTAGAAGGGTCACTAGATATGTTGTTGCTTGATTTCCTTTGTACTCCTTTGTTATATATACTGTATATATATCGGTATTACACACACATATATATATATAGAGAGAGAGAGAGAGAGAAGCTGAAATTCAATGAGAAGTTCAATATTGCTCGCTCAAAAGCATATCGACACCTGAATGGGGTGAAGTGTCTCATTATCACCAAACTACCGGGAAGAAACTGTTAAAAGGGGTAGTGCTTTTTTTTTGTCTAAAATTATATTTATATATTAATTATTTTATTACTTTCCTCCCTAGACCTCCATCAAGCTTAGAAAAACACCCCCTAGACCCCCTTTCAAGGTAAATTTGTACATTTTTCGGTAGAAAAATTTCTCAGCCGAAGGCCGTTTCTTGCTGAAATTTGAGGCTCGCTTTCGCTCCCCAGGACAAAAATCGACACCTAAAGGGCACGAAGGGTCTTAATAGTGACAACAAAATTAGGTGAAAGGTCTCAAAATCGCCAAACTAACGGAACGAACGTCTTAAAATCTTATAATTAATATGCTAAACATGAGGGAGAAGGGGGTCCAGAAAAAGCGAGTACACCACCCTCGCACCAGGTATAGGGTTAAGGGGAGATTTCCACTTTCGGGATTTTTTTCAGGACCCCTTTCTCCCTCATGTTTTGCCCCATTGCGTTGGAGATTTTATGACGTTCGCCCCATTAGTTTGGCGATTATAAGAACTTTCGCCCCATACAGAGGTTAGAGGTCATGGTTGATCGCCTACTTACAGCGAATAGACTATAGTTTTTTACCTTTTATTATTATTACTTATTGTATTGTATTAGTTTCCTCGCTAGACCTCCATCAAGCTAGACCTCCATCAAGCTAGACCTCCATCAAGCTAGACCTCCATCAAGCTAGACCTCCATCAAGCTAGACCTCCATCAAGCTAGACCTCCATCAAGCTAGACCTCCATCAAGCTAGACCTCCATCAAGCTAGACCTCCATCAAGCTAGACCTCCATCAAGCTTAGAAACACATCCCCTAGACCCCCCTTCAAGATAAATTTCTACATTTTTCGGTAGAAAAATGTCCCGGCCAAAGGCCAATTCCTCTTAAAATTGCAGGCTCGCTATCGCTCGCCAGGAAATAATCGACACCTAAATGGCACGAAAGGTCTTAAACTGACAAGAAAATGGGGCGAATGGTCTTAAAATCGCCAAACTAATGGGCTAAACGTCTTATAATCTCAAAACTAGTGGGGCTAAACATTAGGGAGAAGTGGGTCCAGAAAAACGGTCTGCCTCCCCTTAATTGGAGTATATACTGTATACCTGTCTACTGTATACCTGTCTACTGTATACCTGTCTACTGTATACCTGTCTACTGTATACCTGTCTACTGTATACCTGTCTACTGTATACCTGTCTACTGTATACCTGTCTACTGTATACCTGTCTACTGTATACCTGTCTACTGTATACCTGTCTACTGTATACCTGTCTACTGTATACCTGTCTACTGTATACCTGTCTACTGTATACCTGTCTACTGATACCTGTCTACTGTATACCTGTCTACTGTATACCTGTCTACTGTATACCTGTCTACTGTATACCTGTCTACTGTATACCTGTCTACTGTATACCTCATGAGTTGATCAACACACCTATTTATGTAATGGTTTACCACTATATTATCTGAGTCGACGTAATCGGGGGGGGGGGGGATTGCGATATTTGGTTCCTTTATTATTTAAAGGGGGTCGAACCGCAGCCATTTTTCTTCCCTGGCTTGTATCCATTGGGCCCCATTCAGCCAACTGTTTTATGACGTTTATCCCCATCCAGGTGTCGATTTTTTCCTGGCGAGCGATAGCGAGCCAGCATTGTATGGATATCCGGCTTCGCCGGAGACATTTTTCTACCAAAAAATGTACAAATTTAGCTTGTTGTCAAAACCAAAATATTTATATGCTGGCTCGCTACCGCTCGCCAGGAAAATATTGACACCTGAATAGGGGTAAATGTCTTAAAACAGTAGGCTGAATGGGGCCGAATGGATACAAACCAAAGAGAGAGGGAGAGAAAGAGAAAATAGCGAGGTGGGCTCCCTTACTGAGAAGGAATGCAAGAAAAGGAACCAGAAATAGCATTGTTTTGGCCATATGATCACTTCCAAACACTATAAACTATAAACCAACAAAAATTCTTGACGTACAGTCGCGCTAATAAGTCATGTCCAAGCTGTCATTACGTTTGGCTTGCTCTAAAATACCCCGACAACGAAAGGACACGCACACGACAGAAGAAGAAAGTAAGGAGAAGGAAGAAGAACAAGAGCAGACGAAGAAGAAACAATCGTCCACTAACAGACGAGTCGCTGGAGTAATCAAGGTCACGCAGAGAAAGGAATTCCCCGCCACGCCCGGCAAGACTTTTCGCCCCATCACCTCCGCCATGGAGAAAATCATATTCAGTCAACCTTTTTATATACATATACACACTCTTCTTATCTTATAACATCACCTATGTCTTTTATAATATATACCTGTGTTCCATGTCTCTGTGAAGTAGCATGTATGTGTTGGAGATTTGGGAATTAGATTCTAAGTAAAATTGTAATAAATTAAATACGAAATAATTTACCAGATGCAATGAATATAATGATGTTTGAAAACTACTTATGTAATAAGATATGAGAAACATACCTCGATAGATCTTTGGGACATCGTTTCCTACACACACATATATATATATATATACTGTATATATATATATATATATATGCATATGTTTGTCATTCTTTAACTACTTCTTCTAGTTATACAAATCACATATTCTTCCTTATAAACAAATGTTATCTGTAACCTTAGTACCAAAGCTGACGCCACGTCAAGACGGCGCTGGTGTCTCTCACACACGCGTGCCGAGAGAGGGCGCCTCATGCGTATAAATCTCCCTGGTATACCGTTCAGGCGTATCAACACGAGTTAAGAAATAAACATAGGTACATACCATGTATTTAATGAATTGCCAGGATATGTTTATGAATCATTATCCACATAAATATTACCAACAAGGCTACGTAAGTAGATTCACATTTCACCACGCCGGGAAGGAGTATAATAGATAACATCCTAAGCATAAACATGGAAACCCTTAACACACGAAGACCCGGCACAGACTCACAGTAATGTATAAAATCACACACAATTATATTGACATTAAAAAACATGAATACCAACACAACTCAATCACCCGCAACACTCGTAACACACATTCTCATAAGTACCAAACATACCACACTAATACTGACTTCTACAAACACTCATTCTTTCCACGAACCATACGGGATTGGAACAGTCTCCCAGAAGATACAATAAATAGCCCTACACTAGACACATTCAAACACAGAATAAACTAACATTTCGCCCACATCACACACACACCATAAACCCTCCACTTAGCTCCCCCCATCCTATATGCTGACCCCCCATCCTCCACCCTAATACCCTTATATGTGTGATATGCACAAGTCCAGCGCCCTACACATTATCAATCCAGATCCAGATCGAGATATCATGCGCATCTAGGACTTCACTCCTTCGATGCACACGACACCAAACATTCCACGCAAGTTCATATTTCATATTTCCTTTCCCTTGAACACTATTATTGTTTTCCAAGGCTTTATGGAGTTCATGTAGATATGATACGATGTTTTATTTAACCATTGATGAAGTACCTTGTTTTGTGAGATGTATTTGGGTTTAATCATCATCCCATCACTTAGTAAAGTAATTAAATTAAAGGATACCTTGACCACCAGAGTAAGAAGGGTTTATAGACCTCATCAAGGATACCTCCTCATGCCCTTATGTATACCATCCTAGAGGTTAGGAAGGATTCCTCTCAGTAATCCTCAATACCAGTTCAGGATTTCTGGAGGGAAGTTAAGCAATTGTAAGACTTCTAAATACTGGCAACACCACCTTAGATGTCTTACAATTAACCCTCCACTCAGTTGGACGAACGGCCTCCCGAAAGTTCAGTATACTGTTTGTGAGTAAAAATTCCTATTCGTAGGGATCTTTGTTAGACGAGGCACAACCCGGCTAACATAGAGACCCTTGATAGGCGGTGTCTAGCAAGTCTAGTAGTGAAGCGTACGGCCTCCTGGAAACTTCATTATTATTCTTAAGTTACCGAAACTGTGGCCTGTTACAGGAAACTTTGCTATCACTCGGCAACACCAGTGAGAAACATAGCTACTGTAATAGGAAAAACTTTCCTTAAGTTAGGAAGAAGGATAACGGCCTCCCGCTCCTTCCTCTTAATTATAAAGGTAAGCTCACACCAGCACCATCTCTAAAAGAAGTTGAGGTGTACGGCACTACCGTCCTCAATATTCTCTAGAATGGGAAGTGAACAAGTCCTAACTCAGGAACTTTGTTATTGCTCGGCAACACCAGCGTAACATTGTTCTTTTGGATAGGTCCTGCTTTCTTCAGTAAAAGTAGAGAGACTACGGCAACACCGACCACTCTACTATTACTTTGAAAGGTAAGCACTGTACCAAGTGTCCTGATATAGGAACTGTGTTAATGCTCGGCAACACCAGCATTTAACATTGGCTTTATTGTCATGTTCCACTTTTCCTGGCAAAAGTGGAGAGACTCCGGCAACACCGACCTCTCTGTGTTTATTTAGTAGAAGTGGACACTGTATGAAAGTGTCCTTGTATGGAAACTTTGTTATCGCTCGGCAACACCAGCGTAACATTGTCTCTGTTACTAGGTTGCATTTTCTCTAGTGACGAGTTGAGAGACTCCGGCAACACCGACCTCTCTACTCATTACTATTGAGAGTGGACACTACCACTTTTCACAGGTAGTCTCAAAACTTCTGAGACTGCTGTGTTAGAGATAAGGCTTGGCGAGATACCCTCAAGGGCACTCTGCATATACAAGTCCTAGGTGCACTGAGTCTGTGGCCTCCCATTAGACTGTGTAACTTAAAGGTTTAAACACCGCCCTGGGTCCTCCGAACCTCTCATAAAGATCAGGATAGTCAGTAAGGATACTTTAACCAAACTTACTGCGTTTGTCCGATATCGTATTATAAAGTACGATATTTAAGATCCCATTTCGAGAGTACCTTAACAGGACTTCATCAACGGTTGATATACAGATCAGGATAGTAGAGTATTTCTCCAAACCTCTGAAATACTCGCGTTAGTCCGGTATGGTGCCCAACTGTAATTGCCGGACCATTAGTATATGTTACGGAGCCATACTTAAGATCTCAAACCCAATCAACCCATCTGTAACTACTTCACACAACCGGCCCACCTAGACGGCCCACGGAGAAGCAGAAGACTAGAGCCAGCCACCACCGGAAGTATCATCAGGAGAAACGAATAAGAGAAGACATCTAAGCCGAGACAAAGAGAAAAAGAGGAAAAAGTGACTAAAATCGTAATCTACCAAGTGACGTAAATAAACCGGCAAAGAGTCCCCTAAGCGACTCTGTCTGAAAATTCAAGTTTTCTAAGAAAATAAACAGAGTTCCCCCAAAGTGTCCTTAAAAGTTCATAACTAAATTCAAGTGTTCATAAGTGGAAGTAAACGAAAAAGATTACTTTTTTACTTGAATTCTGTAGCAGTGTGTTCTACACTTAAAAAGTGATTCTGAATTAATTCCATTTAAGCCGATTTTGGGAGCCAAGCTACTCTGCCAAAATTTCTCAAAATAATCGAAAATATTTCAGAGTCCCCCATCGACTCTGCCATTTTCTATAGAGGACATCTAGCTACCACACCTAAGTCAGTTGACCTTGAACTTGTTCTTTTACCAGTGCACACGGTAGAAATTAATCAAAATACGTAACACAGAAATCCTACTTTTGCCACATAAGCTCGCAAGTTGAATCTTTCTCGATTATAGGGATTCCTTATAGGCCTAGCGGAAGTTATTAACAGTGATTACCCTCGATGTTCAACGGTGTTTAAATATTCTAGATTAAAGGAATAAGTGAAGCTGTGCGGAATACCTGCTCTCTATCTAGTTCCGCGATTGTGCTCGAAGATAGTAAATAGTTTTAAGTGCTAGTCACTGGTAATGTTTTAAGTGTTATTCACTGGTAATGTATTAAGTGCTATTCACTGGTAATGTATTAAGTGCTATTCGCTGGTAATGTATTAAGTGTTATGCACTGGTAATGTTTTAAGTGCTATTCACTGGTAATGTATTAAGTGCTATTCACTGGTAATGTATTAAGTGCTATTCACTGGTAATGTATTAAGTGCTATTCACTGGTAATGTTTTATTAGTATACTTTCAAGTTATTTCTTGTATTTAGTGAGTAAGAAATAAAGCTGTATTTCCTAAACCATAGTTTGCGATATATATAGTTTTCCTCTATTACCTTTTATTTATATGTACTTATATGGTCTCGGAAGTCCCAGTATAGTAGAACTCACCTGTATCAATCGTTAATCCTGAATACAATCAGGGCATAACATGCTCTGTGTTGTATTTATGTCTGTCAGATGTTGAATAGGGTGGGTAATTGTAGGAACATGTTTGCATATTTCACTCGATATGAAGAAATGAAGCTTAGATATTGCCGATATAAGTCATGTCCCAGCTGTCATTACGTTTGGCTTGCTCTGTGCTGTATTAATGTCTGTCAGATGTTGAATAGGGTGGGTAATTGTAGGAACATGTTTGCATATTTCGCTCGATATGAAGAAATGAAGCTTAGATATTGCCGATACCAATTATTGATCAACATATATTTGGTGCCGAGACATCACTTATTAGGCCGACTGTACACAATAACAAAGACTAATAATAATGCACTTGGCTTACGTTGGTCACCCTGATTATTATAATTATTAGTGTTTAGGATCGTGCTTACCTTTTGCCATTTTGGAGCGATGTATTTAGTTTGCCCCCTTCAAGCTCAATTAAATGCCGCCCAGACCCCCTTCAAGTATATTAAATGCCGCCCAGACCCCCTTCAGGTATATTAAATGCCACCCAGACCCTCTTCAAGTATATTAAATGCCACCCAGACCCCCTTCAAGTATATTAAATGCCGCCCAGACCCCCTTCAAGTATATTAAATGCCACCCAGACCCCCTTCAAGTATATTAAATGCCACCCAGACCCTCTTCAAGTATATTAAATGCCGCCCAGACCCCCTTCAAGTATATTAAATGCCGCCCAGACCCCCTTCAAGTATATTAAATGCCACCCAGACCCTCTTCAAGTATATTAAATGCCACCCAGACCCCCTTCAAGTATATTAAATGCCGCCCAGACCCCCTTCAAGTATATTAAATGCCACCCAGACCCTCTTCAAGTATATTAAATGCCGCCCAACCCTCTTCAAGTATATTAAATGCCACCCAGACCCCCTTCAAGTATATTAAATGCCACCCAGACCCCCTTCAAGTATATTAAATGCCACCCAGACCCCCTTCAAGTATATTAAATGCCGCCCAACCCTCTTCAAGTATTTTAAATGCCACCCAGACCCCCTTCAAGTATATTAAATGCCACCCAGACCCCCTTCAAGTATATTAAATGCCGCCCAACCCTCTTCAAGTATATTATATGCCACCCAGACCCCCTTCAAGTATATTAAATGCCATCCAGACCCCCTTCAAGTATATTAAATGCCGCCCAGATCCCCTTCAAGTTAAATTAAATACCACCCAGAACCCCTTCAAGTTAAATTTGTAAATTTGTCGATAGAAGAATGTCCCGGATGAAGACTAATTTCTTTTAACTTATACGCTCGCTATCGCTTGCCCAGAAAAAAATCGACTGTTGAATGGGGTGAAGCATCATATTCACGCCAAACTAATTAGGTGAAACGTCTCCAAACTACTTCAAAAATATAACGTATTGACCGAAAGCAGATGCCTTGTAAGTTACAGGCTCGCTATTGCTCGCCCAGAGAACAATATACACTTGAATGGGGTGAAGCGTCTTATTATCTCGAAACTAATGGAACGAAATCGGGAGGGTCCAAAAATACCTCCCTCG